>CM021106.1:604631513-604682323 GCA_007115665.2 Sequoiadendron giganteum
AGCAAATTTTTCGAATTTTTAAAGGATTGCTGGCTCTGATACCATATTACACAAGTAATTGGTAAATTATTTGATGTATTAACAATGAGCAAGGTGCTCAGTAAATAGTTTACAAGATTTACAAAATAAGCAAGTTTCTAAAATAGAAACTGCAGATAAGATCAGAAACGATCTTATCACAATATTTACAATAAGATACGATATTGAGCATTAAATAAATAAATAACAAATATTATTTTAAATAGTGAATGTGCAAACAGTTCTGGATCTTCTTTGCAACCAAAGATGAAGAACTTCTTTGGTCAAACATGAATAAAGTGGAATTCTTCATTAATGGTCATTGAGTACATGGGGATCTAGATAAAGTAAAAGGCCTTTGGCCCCACTTCATCCAGCATTTCAGAGTTGTGGAGCTTTTTGGTGGGCTGAACTTCTGAAGAATGATCATTCTTAACTACTTGAATGTTACTCATCCTCTTCACTAACTCACTAGTCAAAAGAATCTTAAGTGGAACCCACAAACCACTCAAACAATTTGCCATTTCAAAAAAGGCTCTTTGCTCTACTTCAGTGCTTGCATTCCCTGACTTGTAGCAGTCATTTGATACGGAGAATAGAAGTGCCCAAGGGACAACACACTATAACATATTCTAATAAGTTATGAATGGAAGCTATTAGGAAGTGATAAGAGCGTACCAATCATAGAGTTGAGAAAAAGAGAACACAAGGAAAAAAAGACACCATGCTAGAACTATAATTACAATATTATATTATGCAATTTTTTATACAATGATCCAACAAATTAATATATCAACCAAAGAATTTCCTATATATTCCACCCATTCTATGAATAGATATAATACATCTGTATACAAGTGAAGGAGAAGAAGTCATGGCTTGGCAGTTAGAAGAAACACAACCATCTACATTCTTCAAGTTCATTTGGGCTTCTTAGAATAATCGCATGTGCTTGGGACTAATCCTGAAGCTACTGGTGAAGCCATCATGTCATAGGGAATGGCACTATTGTACCACAAGATTATCAACATGCCCTATTCTCCAGGCTTAGTCACCCCTTCTTGAGAACCAAAGGTCCCATTGCAGTAACTAGTGAAATCTTTCAAAAGTGTTCTACTACTTGATGTTTGTTGAGCCATTTCCCTTGGAAAGGAACTTTAACTACTTTAATGATTTGGTAGATACAAACTTCCTGATTCATTATGTGTTTGACTCTAGTTTCAATAACCTGATCCCCTTCTATTTGAGCATGCTAGGATTGATCTCTGCTGGCTTAAGTTCTTCTGCAATATCTAGTGTGTTCAACAAAGGTGTAAAGTAATAACACAAATTACACATTCAAAACTAGATGTAGACCATTGAGTTCAAAAGTGTTATCTCCAAACTTCTTAGTGAAGGTATATGGGCCCTACTGAAGAAGATGGATCTTGCAGTAAGCTACTATGAATCTGTCCTTTTGCAAATGAAACCATAATCTCTCAGCGTCTTTGAACTGCTGTGGCACTCAATGTTGATTATAGTGCTTCTTAAATTTAGCATTGACCTTTTGAAAAATGGTCCACACTACTGTTGAATGTGCTCAATGAACTTGGAAGTTTCACCAAATTTATTTTGAGCTGAAGGAGTTGTAGTTAATAGTGATGTGTGATGAGATATATCAATGGACACCAATGGTTGGAAACGCAAACGGACCTCAAAAGGGTTGTGTTCAATAGAGTTGTGAAGTTACAAAATTTTATGAATGGCTACTCAGGAGTTCAAGAACCAATGAACCCTCTATGAAGCCATGGATAGGACCAAGAGGGCATTCAAAGGAAGAAAGAATAAAACAATTAAAACAAACCATCTCACAGCACTAAGTTAATAGACCTCTGCATCAAGCTGGGTGCTACCTTAACCCAAGCTATTTTTAAGATAAATCCTTCCTTCCTAATATCGATATCATGGAAGGGTCTATTCAAACTGCCTAAAGAAGATGTTCCCCCAACTAGAGAGTGACAGAATCATCCAATCGCTGCTTAAGTATGAGTGGGCAATGGACCTCTTTGGATATGACGTCAGTAATTAAATTAAGGAAGTATGTTTTACCAAGTACCTTTCTAAATTCTAACCCTCTATTAATAATAATATTTGCATAGTTGAATATGACATATTTCAATTATTATTGTAATTCTGTATTATGCTATATGTGATTTCATAAATTTCAATGTGGAAAACTTTGAGATACAAAAAGCCACTGCTATTAAAATTTTGGGCCTCTCAAGAGAAACTTATGAAAGTATAATCAGAAAATCATATAAGAATACAATATGTCTTGTCTCTAGGCTTCTCAAATTCTCATGAGTTCTAATCCAAGACAGATTCAGAAGAATCAGTAATGGATAAAAAGATAGAGAACAATACTAGATGCGAACATAGAAGAGAGGAATTTAAAAAGACAAGGAACCAAAACATATGAATAACATATTAATATTAATAAGAAAATGACAGACACACAATGACGATGGAAAAAATCAAATCAATTCTCTCTACTAAAGGAGACAACAAAGTGATAAAGACAAAAGGCACTATAAGAATTAAATCAATTGAAAAAGACCAACCTCCAGTTGTTATGTAGGCCACTGTACCAGGACTGACAACCACACCTTCTGCATCATTTCCTGCTCTTGACTCTACTACAACTGGATAATCACCAGGTCCATCTGCTGCAACTACAGCAAAACCATCCTGCAATATGCAAACTGCAAAGACTGAGTACTTCATTGAGAACTTGACATGACTCTTACAGTGAAAGAAGGCAGCACAATCTTGCTATGTAAGCTGCATAAATTCAAAGCTTTCCTCTCTAATTATACCTGTATTTAAATATGAATTGCTAAAGAACTGAAAAGAGAATTTTCAAATTGCAATAGAAGTTTAGAGGTTTCAACTTTGCACAAGCATTGGTCTTCCAAACATAAGGGGAAAAAAATAATATGAGGTGTATTATTTTCAGTTTTTGTGACACACACCCTCTTCTAGAAATGTGAAAATCCATTACAAATTAGCTCTATTTATTTATTTTTGCTTATGTTTAGCTATGCTTATTCATTAACCTACAATATATATGACTCAAACAGGTTTACAAAGCAGATTCAAAATGCATATTTCACAAAAGATTATGTATGTATAAAAGATATCAGTACAATGTCAACAATTGAACTATTATTAAATTCAAATTAGATTCAACATATTATTAAAATAATGCTTTATATTGTAATAGTCAATTAGCTATTAGAATTAGGATAGACTTTAGGATTCTTCTTTAATAAAGTCAGGTTGACTTTAGTTTTTACCCTTTTGATTTGTGAGTTGTCTATCTTATCCTCTGAGGTGTCAGTCTTATCCTCTGTGGATAAGATATTTGTAATCCTATATAAGGATGTTTTTGCTTCTTATTTCTTAACAGATTTTTATGCAATCTTGCTTAACTTTGTGTGTCATGTTTTTGTAATACTATATAAGGATGCTTTTGCTCCTTATTTCTTAACAGATTTTTATGCAATCTTGGTTAACTTTCTGCGTCCTGGTTTTGTAATAAATATGTCCACGTACAGCCACTACATCTCATATATCATCTTTCAAATTACAAGTTTAATTAAATAAAGAATAGCAATAAAAATTAGTAACAAATAAACTATACAATTCCATCTCCATACATCCAACATTGTTATTCCATCTACAAAAACCACAGTGAATTCAGCTAGTATAAACAAAACAGAAATCACTTTAGTAGATCGACATATATCTATAAATTAATCAAAAATTAAATATTTATCCATTGTTTATTGGAACGAACTCTCCTATTTAGTCATTAACTTAACCATTCAATTACATCATATTCAGTTAGAGTTTTTCTATTCCTTCTAAGAGTATTGACAGCTTTGATTATTCTTTCTATTCTACAACATGCTACATGTATCTTCTACTCATCATATTGCTAGTACACTTATGCTCATACATTTAGGTTCAAGTTCCAAAAAACAAATGTGCATAATCCCTAGACAACACCTAATTCCCCAAGTCCATCCATCATGGACCACCTACATATCCCATCCAAGGAATCAAGGGCATGTAATTCTCCATGAAGACCGTTTGCACTATGGATATAGAGAATTTGTCAATAATAAAGATTATATCATTTTGATTTTAATTTCAACCTAGATCTCAAATTGTAGGCATGCAAGCCTTTCCAGATTAACAACCACCCAGCCAATGTCCTATTCAGCTACACCCACAAGGCATAAATAGCATTAACATGCATTAGGAACAAGGAAGAATTGTCTTGAAAACATCAGGCACATAACCTGCAGACTCTCGATGGTCCAAATTGTAAAAATGATTTATTATTACTTTTAAAATACTTTATCCTTAAAAACAATTGGAGTTTCATCTTGTCTTCCAACATGGAGGTACATTAAGGCTTTCATTAATTCATCAATATGCCTATATACCACAGTTCCCCCACTAGGTTTTAGTTGTTCCCCTAAAAGAGGATGCCCTGAGGAAGGGAGGGCAGGGATAGAATGTCCCCTCCCTGTTTCCAAAATTTTCAAAAAAAGGGTATGTCCCGAGGACACCCCCTCTCGAAGGTGAACATTCTTTGAGAACATCCCCCATTTGGGAACACTAGGGGGGCACCAGGGTGTCCATCCTAATGTCCCCTATGCCCAGTCAAGGTTTAAAAAAATAGTTGAATATATTAAAATTTCAAAAACCCCTAACATTTCTAGTGGTCCTTACAAGCCTTTTAAGCATCAAAAACATTTGCTAAAACTCTATTTGCCCTATCTTCCCTCATTTCATACTTTCTCGTTTGTATTTAGCCATTTCATGAATTTTTTTTCAGTCACAAACAGCAGGGTCATCAAGTGTTGTTAGCAGGTTTTCTACATTGTTCCAGCTTATTGCAGGTTCAGTATTCACTACTATGAGCACATTGTTCTTTACAACAGTGTTAAAAGCAGATTTTTCCTATGTTACACCAAGTTTCTGGAATGGGGATGGCAAGGAACGGGACGACAGTTTTTGGAGGCCATTTTAGGGTGCAGCAAAGGATGGTGAAGGGAACAGGTGACAGCTATTAATAAAATAGGGAAAAAAATTAAAATATAGAAAAATTTCAAATATTCATGTAACATTGATAAGGCATTTCCTTAATACATAACATTATAGTTGAATTGAAAGTTCACATGAGAGTTGAACAAATTAACAAAATTTAATTGCTTTCATAATTCATTGTCAATGTGCATATGATATATATAATATAAAATTAAAAAATACAACAAAATGCCCAAAGGCTGAAAGTTTAAACTAAAAAATGACAAAAACATAGAAAATGTGCTGCTGCCCTGAGCTTGCAAAGAACTTGTGCATTCAATGAGCCTATCTCCCTTGTCTTGGGATTGTAATGTTTGACACAAGCAACAACAAGTTCTTGACTTTGTATTGAGACCGGAAAGAAGGCTGCCTCAATAAGACCACTGTTTCAAAGTCTTCTCACTAGCTTATTCCCTTTCTGAGTGTGTTCTTCCAACTCTTTCTCAGACATCGACATGTCCCAAATTGGTATCCTTGATCTGAGGATATTCAACATTCGTACACTAGTTTGGAAAGAGATCCCACCATTTGGAAATGATGATGCATTTTGATGAGAAAGGTACCTCTCATCACTGGTTAAACACTTTGAAAATTTGTTGCCCCTAAAATCTGATAGAAAACTTATTCTTTTAGGACCAAACCAGCACCTTTTTATGACTAAAAACTGATGTTTTTCCACTGAGATCCTAATTGTTCTATCACTGAAAACTGTTGCCTTATGCTAAGAAAAATCAATTGATTGTCATATATGTTGAGAGCATTAAAAGAGACCTCAAAATGTGTGTATTAGAATTTGAAGATGTTAGTTTTTAATGATCAGATATATATGAACTGAAAAACAATCAGATTATGCAGCACATAAGACAATAGACACAGCAAGATACCCTGGGGAAACCCTCCAACCTGAGGGAGAAAAACCCAGCCAATATATCTCTTATATATTGATAGAATAAGAGCAGAGATCTGCTTACAACTTAGGCATTACAAAATGCCGATTTGATACAATGAATAATAACACCTCTCTTAGATGCGAAGATACAAATGAATATATTTCTCCTTATGATCGATCTGCTGCTACAGATAATGATCTGCTGCTGAGTGCGAACCTCTTCTTCTGCTGGGCGCGAACTTCTTCTTCTGAGATATGCAAACTATGATAATAAAACTTGATTATCAAATGAATGTATATCGACTTGTATATATATGCACAAGGGAGAAGATACATGACTCTTCATGGAAGGAGGTCGGCCCAAGAGATATGACTCTTAATATTACCAAGTCGGCCTTCAAGCAAAGGACGTGGCATTTAGAAAATCGTGCCACACAAGGTCAGCCCTTTATTTAATAATTAAATATTAATTATAATTAATCATATAAATAATGCATCATGATTGAGGCACCTCCTCAATAAATCGACTTAAGAAGAATTCAAATAGCCAAGGGCTATATTTGAATTTGTCTTCACAAATCGTGTCTAGAAGTGATTCGTCCAGACGCTGAACATCAACAGAAGATCCACTGTCCTATAACTGAAATCTCTGCCATCTATATAACCAGGACCTAGTCATTTGTGAACCACAAATAATAAACTATAAGTGTTTATTGTTAAACATAACCAGGATCACTCTTATAACATGAAATGTTTCCTTGCTAATCTCATACTTAAAGCCAATTGGTTCTATGTGTGCAATGTCCATTCCACGTGATCAATACCTGTTTCAAATCTGTGATTTCTATGTATCAACATAGATTTGGAAAATATTATGGGAACCAGTTTATTGTTTAAAATCCAAAACAGATAATAATCAAAAATGTAAAATTTATGTTTTGAAAATGATCCTTTATGAATAATCAAGAGGCAGTTACTATTAACTGTCATGAAGAATCCAAAACAACATGCTCAGGCCATAAATACAATGCATGGATGCATGCAGAAAGCATGTCGTGTGTATGTAAAAGCATTTAGGTGTCAACTTATTCGCATGACACTAACAATATACCTGTTGGCGTAATAACTAACACCTTTGTTGTATAAGTTAAAACGGACAGCTATGCACACTACATGATGAGTGCTCTTCAAATTAGGAGGGGAAGCTCCCTTTTTTGCCGGTATGCGTTCTAAAAGTAAAGTAATCTAAACCTATCTTTTTCGACTCAGCTGTGAGAGGCACAAGGTTAAGGAAACCAAGGACGTTGCAGCTAAGGGTTTTCTCTAGTTTTGCAGGTCTTAACTACAACTAAAACTAAATACTTTATCTATCCAATTTCCTCAAGAAAACGGAGCATGAGGAAAAGGAGCAGGAATGGTTTTACACGATAAACCGGGTACAGATTCACAACGTGAAGGCAAGGTGGCACAACAATTTGCTTGGTTGAATAGGCTTATTATCACACACATCTCACGATAAGCTTTAGGTACAAACTCTTCAACATGAAGGCAAGGTGGCACAACAATTTGCTCAATTCGAATAGGCTTATTGATAACAAAACATAAAGGATAGCCAACTAGGACAGTAAATTGCATAGGCGAGACACGCGTACAATCTACGTTCAAACTAGCCACTATATTTAGCTAAGTTGAGCATTCACCATAATAATTGCATGAAACCCAAGTGGCATAACAATTCATTATCAAAACAAATACTCATGAACAGATACAAAAAGGTAATATTACAGGCAAGGTGGGCACAACATATATTACTCTCTCGTGCAAAAGTTATTTACAAATGAGCTGAAAGATCTTATTTATAGACATCAAAGGCATAGGCAACCCTAAAATCACCTTGAGTCAACTACAGTCTTGCAATGCATGCAAGATCTTATTGCTAAACCCTAATAAAGGAAACTATACAGTTAACTGGAAAGCTAACATCAGTTAACCAATACAAACAATGCTAACTAGACAAAGTGCAACATGCACATCCTTATTGAAAGAAAAACTAACTGATAACTCAGTCAACTAACACTAACTAAGAGTCCATCCTCCTACGAAGATATCTCCAAGAGTGAGATAGGCGTGTCTGATGTCAACAAGGAAAACTCAAAAACTGACGTTGAGTTAAGTGTTGCTCGTGACTCATCCTCGTAAACAACTGCAGGATCTAATTGGACGTCTACTCTAAGTCCTCTCCATTTACCATCTCCTCTAGGAATTTATCGATGGTATCATCATCTGGCACTTTGACACTATCCACGATGATCAACTATCTGTCCAACTCCTTATCTCCATCCTGGATTTCCCTCTAACTATGTCTAACCTCTGTGGTCACCTTCTTGAAACTGATAGTCAACATTGAGAACTCCTCCAATTTGGACGCCTCTGGGTCTCCACCTAGGTTACCACGAACTAGCTCTTCGAACTCAGCCTGAACTGCCTCCAACTTGGCGTATGTACCATCCTCACGCCGATAATGACATGGGATCTGGGTGATGTATTCGCTAATAAATCGAAGAGCTATAGCAACCTTCTCCTAAATCACGCCCATCTTAGCAAAAACTCTGTCATAAGTTTCCACTCTGCAAAGATACAACTCTCTCCAAGTGAAAACCTTCCTTTTATCTTCTAATGCCTCAATGGCGTCATAGGCACTTGCAAGCTATGATATAAGAATCAGATCCTTCGGCTTACACTCGGCTACGAAGATCTTGAGCTCCTAAATCCTCTGGCGAAGACTATGTGCGTCAACCCTCAACTCATACAGCTCTGTAAGAGGGTGTCAACCAACAATGATGAAGTCCTCAATCCAAGTATCTAAAAGCTTTCCTCGATTAATCAAGTAGCAAATCCTCTGTTGATCTACGGCGGTCTCTCGAAGTTGTGGGAGTAAAGGTGATTGTCCCTCATTTCCATGAAGCAAACTCAAGATGTACATGCGGAGTTGCCTACGTTCAGCCTTGAGAGCTGCCTTATCTTCACTATCCTTCATGACACGTTCCTCCAGATTACTCGCGACGACCCTGAAGAGGCTCACGTTGGTGTGTCGAGTACTCTTACCTAGATTTTTTTTGACGAAGGTAAAATCACCAACATCAACTTCATCTAAGTTCTTGCCTTCTGGAGGTGTAGCAACCTCTATGATGATCTCGGCTTCAAGATTCTTTTCAATGTTGACCTACTTTCTGGCCCTCTTATTCAACCTGTTCTGATAAGGTTCACCAAACTCAAACAAGTCAAGCTCATACGAAGGCATACGCCTCTCTTCCCAATGACCTCTCGAGCCAAGATGAATAAGCAATGCTATCCTCTCGAGGTGGAGCTGCTTCTACTGTGTCAACTACTGGCGGATCCATTGGTATGAAGGTCTCGTGTACCAAAGACTCAGGGTCCGAATCAATATCTATAGGAGACGACTGTGGTGAGAAAGGTGGACCTGGAGATGACGAACCAGCCTCAGCCTGATTTACCGGTTTTGCTAAAACTGCTGGCTCTAGCGGAACTACCGCCTCTGCCAGAACTGGAAGTACTGGCTCCACAACTGGAAGTACTGGCTCTCTCTCAACCTGTTTCCTCTTGGTGATGCTCTTCCCTTTTGAATTTAACCCAATCTTAACCCCTTCAGGCGACTTCAAGATAACCTTGACTCGAGGCTTCGCCCTAGAAGTAGAAGGCAAAGAAGAAATCACCACTGCTGGCAGCTCTACAACTGGAATCACCCTTCGCTTCCGCTTGCTCTCAAGGAAGTACATGCTTGTTTTAATAACTGACCTAGACAAGTCCTTTACTAAATTATTCACTGGGACATACCAATCAAGTTGGCGAAGTGGCTGGCGAGCGACTTGGTCTTTAATGAATGAATTGAGAAGTATCTCGCCATCATCATCAGACAAATCCTCCACATCTTCTGACAAGAAATCAGCAATCTATGGGAGAGTAAGCCTACAATAATGAAGTCGACGCACCTCAAAGTCATCCTCACAGTTGACCCAGAAGTCCTCAAGCGCTGCCGAATGTGAAATGTTTCGCTCCAACCTTGCTAAATAATGACCCAACAGATCATAAGTACGCCTCTGAGGAAAACACTCGAGCTGGAGCTTCTCTAACTCGTTTGCCATTAGATTGCAATCGGCAGTTGTTTTGCACTTGTAAATACTCAATCCGAAAGGAAAGGTGAAAGTTGGCTTATGTCGATTGCGAAGCTCATAAACTCCATGAAAAGAGCCTTGTCCAACGGGTACCTCGGTAGCATTAGAGGCTCTCCTATATATCCATACACCCGGATATATGTGAAAGTAGGGAATTGGATGAACCAATCCGCCCAACTCTCCATTGTTGATTGTGCCTCTGAGGAAATTCTAACATGCATCTCATTGTCTAAATCTCTAACTGTCCTCATAAGAAAGTGATCGTTCACTGGTCTAAAGTCTTGTTCAGCTTTCGAAAACTCCAACTGAGAGTAGTATTCGTGCACTCGCTGAACGCCCAAAACTCCATTGGTATTCAATAGTCTAAAGCTGCCTTGAAATGCAACCAAGTAAACTAGAAAGGTCACCATGTGGAATTCGTGCATCTTAAGGAACTCTGTAATCTGCTGGTGAAGACACTCACTAATAAACATTGCCCAGTCAAAGGTTTCTTTCTTATCAACAACTCGAGAGATGAGGTAGAACATCCATGGTCGGAAAACGCTTGCGTCTTCTTGACCTGATAACCGGTTGAGTAAAGTTATCAAAATGGCAATCTCATCCTTGAACTCACCACACCCAATTTTCTTTGGCATGTTGGTTTTTTGAGCTTTTAACCATCGTTGAGCTACTTTCTTCTGCGATTTGTGTCCTCCCATATTCTGTCACAATCTGGAATGGATACTGCAAAATGATCTGAGCATGAAGGAATAGAAAAGCATTTTTCTACATCCCTCAGTTTAAGGCTACAAACAACCCTTCCATTCGTCGACCTGATTTGTCTGGTAGATGAGTCATAATGCTTGACACAAGCAAGTACGAACTCGAGGTCAAAGACTGAGATGGGAATGGATGCCGCTGCAAGTATCCCTGAACGCTCAAGGTTCCTGATTGTAGTACTGTTGGTACCCTCCAATGTATTTAGATTGATGATGAGATAAACATGACTCAAGTCAGTATCAATAGTTTTCAGAAAATTATGAAGAAAGACCTATTTGGCCTTATAATCTATGGGATTGTATTGCATTCTAAAAAACTAGATTTTTTATGGTAAAGTTGGGTATGTTCGGACAACTTTGGAAAAGGCTGAAAAAGCTCAGGGCTAGGCTAAAAATAGCAAATGGAAGTGAATTTTTTCGGAAAAAATATGAGATAAGGGTTTTGTGCAGAATCAAATTCTAATATAACCCAGATCCAAATCGTAAGAAATGCGAAAGAATGTGATTTAGGCTTGCATGCAAAAGGTTTTCGATTGAGATTTGAACTGGCAGTTAGGGGCACTGGGGGCAATTTTCCTACGAAAATCTGGAACATGGGTTTTGTGTAGAATTGAATCCTAAGACAACCTAGATCGACAGATTTGCGAAAAAACGTGTTTTAGGCCCACATGCAAAGAAAATTCTGGAAAAAAAAACACAGTGCTCTAGAATAGAGGCAACGGGGCAATTTTCACAAAATAATCTAAGACATGGGTATTGTCGTTGATGCTGAAATACTCGAACCCAGATGATGCTTTTCTGAAGATCTTGTTGTTTTCTTTGACATGCGGATAAAATCTAAGACGAGAATAGAGGAAATAAGACAAAAGAATAGAATTTTTTATGTTTTGTTTGTTTTCTCTCTTCTTCTGTAGAAATTCGCCTATGCTTGAAGTAGATCTGATGAAACCTGCATGCAAATGGAAAATAAAGTTTGAACTATTCTTCTCCCGAACACTCTGAATCTGTAGCTACAAAGAACATTGAAATCTGACACCTGTAGCACCTTCAGATCACATTCATGCTCAAGAAAAGACGTTTTTGCCAACTCAGATGAAGAATAATGGACGCCTCAAGCAAAATATATAATAAAATATCTTTTAAGGCGTGTGAAATGCATGCTATGTCTTGGAAATAGCGCTTGAAGTCTATCTGAGCCTCCAAAACCCACGCATGGCCTATAATTGGCTTCAAAATCAGTTAACTGAAAGAAGAACAAACCCTAATTAGGGCGCCACCTTGAGAAGTTCAGTTAACAAATGCATGCAAACTAATTTTAGTCAGTTACAAACTAAAAATAGGTTCTAGAAGAAGTCGACTTGGACAGAACTGAACTAAAGATCAATTTTCAGTTAACTGCTTCACCTCTCATGTGCACTTCTATTCTTGACTTCAAAAGTCAACCTTTGACTTTAGGCGTCCTTTCCAGACTCAGACATTTTTTTGAAAATTTGAATTTAAAACCTCACCGGAGCTCACGTTTGACCACTGATGCTGATTGGCTGCCATGTTGGATCAACTGGATGACAGTTTCGTTGAAAAGCAGGACCAAATCTGACAAAAAGACTCCCTGAGGCGAAAACCCATAATTCATCAATCTGAGGCCTCAAAATGATGGGCACCCCTGGCCTCCAGGAGCACTTTTTGACCTCAGACTTCAAAAAATTTCAAACACTTTCCATCATTTTCACTGAGAATTTGACCTTATTTCACTTTACGTTTTCCGGTGTCCGGCAAAACTTCAGAGTTAGTTGACTGGCTCACTACGAAGCAGACTGAATTCTGAGCAAGAGCTCCTGGAGAGCACTTTGCGTAAAAACATCGTTCGACCTTTCTAAAACATGGGCACCCTTGGCCTCCACGGGCGCTTTTCCCAACTAGTGTTAGCCATTTTCACAACTACTAAAATCCACTAATCTTCTAGCTACAAGCTGCTGAGACATCCTCTGACCCGGCTGAGACAAGCAACATAAAGTTGGAGCTGACACGGACAGGACGAGCATCTGAAATCATCAAACAAACTTCATTCAAGGCTCCAAAACCTTGGGCGCCCCTAGCCTCCAGGGGCGCTTTTGACATTCCTGGACAGTTTTGATCAAGTCTGGAACCTCAAGTTTGACCTTTGACCACGGCAACATGACAACTCTGATTCACTTGCTGACAGATGCGTTGCAAAGCTGGATCAAGACGGAAACAAACCTCTTAGGTGTCACTTGATCAGAAAACTTCATCTGAAGCTCCAAAAAGATGGGCACCCCTAGCTGAGAGGCACACCTTTTTCACTCTAGACTTAGTCATTTTAAATTTCCCTCGTTTTGCATTCAATCTCCAATTTCGAGTGATATACTAATCCATTGGACTGGTTGGCTGGCTCATCACGAAGCTAACAGGATTCCGGAGAAGACATCTTGGAAGAGAGGTCACAAAAAGTTGATTTAGGCATCCAGAATGAAGGGTGCCCCTAGCTTAGAGTTGGCGCTTTTTCACTTCAGAGTTAGCCATTTTCACAGCATCTTCACCTTGTCGAAAAACCCCTCCGAGACGAAGTAACTTTTCGGACAAAACTCACCATAGAAACATCACCAAAGCGTTTTGAGCTTAGCTTTCGACACCTAGCACCTGGCCATCTGCCATTGATGAGCTCAAAAAACCTAACTTCTCACTTGAAAAAACAAAAATTACCCACCAGGCTTTAACTGAGTTTTAACTGAAACTAACTTCAACATTGTGATCATGAAGCAAAATAAGCCAATCAAAACAAATTTCAGCCAATTCAGATAAGTTCCAAATTTTAGGGTTTTTGACCTAAAAACAGGGGTCCAAAAACCCTAATTTTCATTTTTTTCAAATTTTGCCAATATCTCTGTGGCATCACACTGACTCAAAGCCCATACTTGAATTGCCCAAAAACTATGTTTTGACATCATTTTTACAAGGTTTAGACCATTTTAAGCAAAATGCCTTAATGAAGCAAAAATTTGGTTTGGGTACAACAATACCATATAATAGAAATCTTAGTTTTTGGAACTTGGACTCAAATCGAACACATCTCTTGAAAAGATTTGTAGAACTCAGCAAATTAGATCTGTTGTAAATATACTGCAACCACTCGAAAGAGTCCTTACTGATGTAAAGTTTTGTCCCTTATTTGGGGTAGTTTTGATTAAAAAACCAACTGCATGTCCTTCTTTCCACAGTTTAGGAGGACGGAGCTAATCCTTTCAAGCTTTGTCTCTGAGCACATGTAACGTATATAATGATAATAACCTATTATTAACACTCAACTTCAAAAATAGGACAAGCTAAAACTTGTAATAGTATTTCTTGTTATTTGCACAATCTACTTGCAATGACACGATGGAAGAAAGGGAAACTTTTAAACTAAAAATTATTTGGCCACTGGAATGCATACCTCTTACAGATTTTGTGCCTCAATCCAGCCAAGTACATAGATCTGTTACATATATTCTCATTATGCTAGGAAAATCATTTTGATCTCCATTTGTTATATGATATTTGGCAAATTGAGTAATTTTTTTTAATTGTCGCTCCTCTTTGTGTAGCCTGAATTTGGCAAGGTCTATACACAGGGTGCGGCTCTATGTGCAAGGTGCAACCCTCGATATAGGGCACTGCCCTATACACAGGGCATGCAACCTATATGCAAGGCATGGCCCTACACAGAGCATGCAACTTGTATTTGGGTCACAGCCAATTCTAATATTTAAAGAAAAAAGGAACTTCATAGCATTCAGTATAATCTTTTCTTCTGCTCTAATGTTAATTAATTAATATTTTTACATTTATTAATTAATATATAATATAATAATATATTAACATGATACAATCTAAATAAATTACTAAATAATATTTATTTATGCAAAAATGTACATACATATGAAATGCCAAATATGCGCTAAAAGCAATCCTTGCGATCAAGCTCAAGTGAAGTATTTTTAAGTCATGTTTAAGTTATTATATTTTCAAAACTCAAAGTTGAAAATAGATGAAACACTAATTGAAAGGCAGATAAGCAAATCAATAGGGGCTACTACATCGAAGGAGAATGATGAGGAATGGATTTATTCATCTTTTGGAAAGAACGGTTATTGTTCCAGTTTAGTGGTTTCACATGAATTGGAATTCGGGTATGGCATATGCTGAGATTATTTCCCTCTTATTTTTAGTATTCCAAGATAGATCTAACACATGTTTAGGGTCTATACATAGTAATGCATAATAATGCTACCAATAATTAAGTTATTGGAATGTTTCACATCCTTAGAAATTGATACGTTATATTCACCTTTTCCAAACTAAAAAAATTCAAACTTAAGATACCATTCTTGGGTTTGGAAAAGACTTTTTGAAATTGTATAATGCTCTCTATATATTTTGGATTATAAATGTGTGTTCACATGTTTATACAACATAAGAAAACCTAGAGATATAGCTCAAATTAAGGGCGGCTCAAGAAATGCTAATTGCTTAGATCTAGCCTTGTTTGAGCTTAACATTCAACCCTATTTTGAACTGCAACATCTAGAACCCTAGATGTAGAAGGAAAGAAATAGTAGAGACCATAGGAGAACTGCATCATCTTCATTTTGTGGATACGGATAGGTAGGTGGGTTGTTAGATGAAGGAAGTCTAATGGAATCAGATCTTAATCCACACAAATTGGATTCATCACCACCCTAAAAAACTTAATAACCATATTCTGGTCGAAGACCTAGATATCCTTACATCTAGAAATGCATACAAAGTTAAGCTTTGGGATGTGCAAAACATCACTGTCAAAACCTTAATTCATGAATAAACAATTAGAGACACATGAAATTGGGTACTAACCCACAAAGTTATGTTAAAACCTAAAGTTATATTACATAACACATTAGGTGACCATGATGATTTGTGTGTTCCACACTTACACAGTGTGTAAAATACTTTTATTATATCTTAATAACATGGAAAACTTTAATCTAGACTAGCAAGGTTATATATGGAACTTAAGAAATTGTTAAGTTGGGAACAAAATAACTTTAACCATTAACTATCCTAATGATATTCAAATATTTATGAAATGATTGATTATCAAACCCTAAGGACCACAACATGAGGTCAAGTAATATATATATATATGCTTGCTATCTAATGAGGGGAAATGGGTTGGATATATTTAGTTGGTAAACTTAATTAGCTTATAGTAAATTTGATAAAATTTAAGTCAAATGATAGTTGACACAAGGTCTCCAAAATTATAATTGTTGTGGATATTGAAATATGATTAGGATGTTAGTGCTAAAATATCATTCTTGAATTATTGTTTAATAATTCTTATCTCGATTAAACAGTGTAGTTTATACTACACTATGAAATATCATTGTCGACACCTTAGAATAGACCCAAATTTTAACGACAATTGTTACATAATGTGGTATTCATACAACATTTAGATGGTCTTGTAGAGTAAAATACTTAATTGATTTCAAAATCATGACATTAATTATGATCAACTTATGATAGATTAACCTTTCATACTAGAAAATGGCTATGTTTAGTATCTATTAGATTGAATTTGCATACCTGGTTGATCTACTCAAGAATGATTGTTAAGGGATAACAAACACACGTAAAGTTGATTATACTTAGTTATGACCTAGTAACCCAGCTAGATCTCGAGAAGATCACTCAAGAGAGCTATCCCAAATTTGCAAATTCTTTGGCTAGAGCATGTGGATCTAACCCATGGTAATCAAAGAGGATCCTACAATGATACTTGTGGACCTAAACCATGGTAATTGGAGGGGATCCTATGAGGATACCTTTGGACCCGATCCATAGTCTTTAGAGAGATTCCTACAAGGCATCTATGGAGCTAACCCATAGTATTCAAACTAAGTATACCAAAGTCATATCAAGTTGCAGTATACATTACTGGATAATTATGCTAACATGAATCTTATATTATGTATTGGATTGGCACATGATATGCCACTACTTCTTCATCACATATCAAAAAAAGATATTTACAAGAATGTTCCAGATTGATCCATGAGTTTTAACATTGTTATAAATCCTATGTCAAATGGTGCTCACTCATCATAATGCGATGGATAAACAAGTTATTAAGTTTTGTAAATACTTTCTTTATATGTATATTAGCATATACAAATTAATATTGGATTACAAAGCCAATTAAAGGACTAAAAGAAACAAGGTGATAGGCTGTGAGAAACATCGAGGAAATGAAATCACAAAGGGAATAGTCAATTGCATCCAAGTCAAGAGGAGTTGCAAGATAGATTAAAGTTCAAAAACATTGAGAAGATGAGGAAAATGCAAAGAAAAACAATTAAAATCCAATTGATTCACGAGGATCTACCAAAGAATGTTCCTATGGTAACACCAAGACCATTCTCATGGCTTGTGGTAACACTTCAATGGTCTGCAGTACACCACAACACCTCCCAAATGCTCATGGTAACACAAAGATCACCCATCCATATGCAACAAGTGTCACACATTCCAGCAATGGTATAGAGCACTCTACATGGAATAAAACATTTTTGGAATAACCATACTTTTGTCAAACCTTTTATGGTTTCTACCACAACTTCAACAAGGTCCAATACACCTCCAAACTAAACTGCAGAGTCTAATTCATTCTACTTCTTACTATACTGTTCTAAGCACACTTCAAACAATGTAGTTGATGTGGCAATCTAGGTGACACCCGGCTCACACTATGCTAGGTCATCCACCAACATCTTAGACACTTGCCAACTAACAATTCAACACCATGTAACTGTCAAGAGATAAAGAGTTGTACAGGAAAATGGTTCCACTTCCATAATGACAATTCAGCTTCCAAACAACTCTTGGCCTTCATGGTTTGAGATCTATGTAATCCACATACACATATCTATAGCATAGCTTAGCATCAATCAAGATAGGCAAACAAATAGGTAGATAAATTAGTAGATAGCAACCATACATCTTTCTCAAGAGTACGCCATGTACAAAAGCAACAAATAAATAATAAGACATTATTGTTCCAATTCTACATCTCTCTCAATCTTTGTATATGTTTGTCTTATGAAGTTTTTCCACACACCTACAACTTCATCTAGTTCCTCATCTAGAGAGTAATCCATCTGGATTCCACCTAGGCCCCAAATCATTAATATTAGAGTGATTCATCTCATCTTGCATGATATATCAAATGCGATAAGGGTAGCTAAGCCTCGGCATCAAATCTTGAGAACCATTAGACTACCTATCAAATCATTTCAAGGTGGCCAAACCAATGCAAGAGCAGATAAACATGATGACCAAGAGCGAAATTAAAGAACTTGTGGACCAATGGAAACTTTTATCAACCAATTTGCAAGAGTCCTTGAACAAGCGGTTCCATCAACCTAATCATTAGGTAAACCTTTTGGTGGTCTAGTACCCCTAGGTTTGAGTAAGCCTAGATGTTACTACAATTGGAGGTAAAATTAATGCAAATGTTGCAAATAACTAGTTAGATCAATTTGAATCATATTTTTCCATAAATGATTTTTCTAATGAAGAGAAGATCAAGATGGCACTTCTAAAATCTCTTCACCCATCAAGAAGTGGAGGCAAGCTCGTGCACTACGGGAGGAAGACCAAAGATCAATTCCTAGAAACCTTCAAGGATAAATATTATCCTAAAGATGTCTATGTTGATCACTACATATTGTGGTCACAATTGTAGCAAGGACATGACTGATCAATCCAAGTCTACATTGATGCATTCCATGAACTCTATGCAAGGTTGGGCTCATTCAAGTCAAAGCAGCATTGAGTCCTCAAGTACTCAAGTACAACAACGGCCTAGGACCAACCATTTAATCCAAACTGAAGTCGATTCAGTAAAGATGATGAGAGAAGCCCATCATTATGTGGCAACCATTAAGGATTTTAGACAAAAGGGAAAATGGGACGAAGCCTTTGTGCCAAAGATCACGGCCTTTGGATAGGAACAAACCATCCGATCTAGGTAAATGCTTCAACACAAGAGAAGTAGCCACTCCAACACAAAGTTCCATGCTCAAAAGAGTTTGCTAACACAAGCCAAAACACAAGTTGATGATACCAAGACCTCAAAAGGAATCATTGACACATATCCCCGAGTGCTAGTCAACACCACATAAGCCACAACGCTAAAATTTCAAATCAAGTGGCCATTCCATTTGACAGATGTGGGTGAAAAGGAAAGCACTAGCATTCAAGATTGATAGCAATAGCATGAAGAATCTAACTTCTTCAAAAGTTGTCAAGCAATAAGATTTGCCAACAATGATCCATCTGGAACCTTACAATTTGGGATGGTTCATTGCATGCATCACCAAGGTATATGTGTTACTTCCCAATTTCACTTTTCATGCACCATACATCCTTTTCAAGAGGAGATAGTTTATGATGTGGTGCTAATGAAGCTTTGTCGTGTACTCCTTGGACATCCATACATGCATATCCACAAGTGTATTTACAGCACAGATCCTTACTATGTAGTTGTATCAGTGGGAAATAAGGGATTGAATTCTTTAAGTGATTCCATGCTCAACTAATGTTACGCCAACTCCAAAGAAGATTCTAATATAAAACTATGCATAGTCAACTTTCTGCACATCAACTCCAATTAATACATAGCCATAATGGCAATGATAGATCATATATGGCCTCCTTACCAAATTGTGAAGGCCTTCCCAACAAAATGTGACAAGCATCTATGGGTATTATATCACACAACATTTTATCTTCATATAAACCAATATGAAAATCTACTAATAAACACTCTTAACAAGAGTTGATGATTTTATAGCCATGAAACCTTGTATGGGTTTGGGTGTTTTAACCTATTCAATCGGAGCTTCTGTAATGTCCCCTTTTCGAGCATGATCTTTCCAGTGACCGTTAGCCTATTCTGGAGACCCGCAGGCTATTCGGAAGGTGAAATTAGGGTTTCATGTTTCGAAGGATGCTCTTGCTTGAGGTTAGTTGTTTCAATGGCAGATTCTTTCTGGGTTTTCAAAGAGCTTCGCAGTGATATGTTGTTCTGGGCATTTTGAGCAATTTCAGGAATTGACTATTTTTAGTAAACTCTATTTCTGGCAGTATTCCTGTTGGTTTCGGCATGGTTGACCTTCTACTTCAGACTGATCAGTTGGCTTGCTCATTTATGGCTTCGGGGCACATTTGGAGAGATAAGTTGAATTATTTAATTAAAGTCATGTTTTAATGTTATATTTTAACATTGACCCCCTTGGCCTAGCTCGTCACTTTAAGTTGTTTTAAATGATGTCTTTATGGGTGGGCGCCTCATTGAAAGAAATTAATTATATTTCTTATAAAGTAAAGATTAACCCAAGCTCAAATTGGACGCCAACTTCAAGGAGGAAATAAAGTATTACTAAAAAGTCAAAGTTGCTTGGAAAAGTGGGACGCCTCCTATTGGAGGATTAGGGTTTGGTTCGAAAAGGAAGTTTAGGGTTTCGAGAAAGATCACCTGCAAATTATAAAAGGAGGCCATTGGTTATCATTGAGACTATCTTTTGTCTACAGAAATGTTATGCTGCCGGATTGGCTTTGGGATTGCTTCGAGGAATAAAAGCCTCCTAGCTTGGCATTGCTTCTCGCTTGAAAGATAGCGACTAGTGGTGAAGTAGTTTAGTGTTGAGTGACTTGTAGTGGATTTCTGCATTGTAATTCATTGTGTGGTTTTGTAGATCAGCTTATTTGCATTTTAGTGAAATTCTGGAGTTGCATTTTCATTACAGCAGATTGTCTTTTTATTCATAAGTCAAAAAATACAAAAAGAATCGTTCTGGGTATTGTCTCATTGTATTTCCCTGTTGGAGGCAACCCTTCATGAATATTTGCAGATTTTAATATGAAGTTTATGATTTTATAAAGCAAATTCGTCATTCCTTGAAGGCCGTACTTTCTGGGGTGTCTTGGGATTCGTGCCAGTAATTAATAACCACTTTCAGTTGCCATTTCTTATTACTAAACTAGGCGCCATCTTTTTGAAGGTCTATTGCATCAAATTTGAGGTCATTGGGATCAGTTTTGAGTGATATATGAGCAATTTAGTGGGTTACAGGCATGCTGGTTATATAATTTAAAGTGCAGGTCTGTCATAACAGATTTGAAGAAATCTGCGTTCTCCTTTTTGGATTGGTGTTAGGAAATCATTAAAGGCTTTGTCCATTCAGTAATTGCAATAGTATTTCCTTTACCTCCACCCTATGGTAGCTCCTTTCCCACTCTGGGTTAGAAAGCACATTCTGGGTGTTGAGTACTTTCAGCATCTCAGTTATTTCTTTCAAGCATTGTAATTTCTTACACTCCGCCATATGGTCGCCTCAACTCCATACTGGATTGGGTAGCACATACTTGGTGTCGAGTTCCCTTTCAATACTTAGTGTAGAAGACCCTCTGACCATATGCTCGCCATCATCGGCGCCATTCTTGGCTAGAAGTTCTTGCATAAGCATTTTGATTAAGATCCTCTGACCAATGCTCACACCTTGCCCACATCGGGATCCTGGTGTACATTCTGGTTAGAGTTGCTTCAGCAACGTTTTGGTTTAGCTGCTAACCTTAACGGGTGCATTGGTTTGTAATTTGTAATTGGAAAAAACAAAAAAAAATTGGCTTGGAATATTTCAGCTTCTCTACCATCTCAGTAGACACCAAAGTATCTATGCTTAAACTATCAACCATTATCTTGCAGCATTTACCTCCAAATTTGCATATGGTTCTAAAAAGACTCTTCTTTGCAATGGCTCATTCTCCTCCTTGGCTAGCTTTGATTGGTGCGAAAAAAAAAAATCACCTAATTATTTCTTATTAGGACCTATTCACACTAGCATATTTAGGCTTCTTATGTCATGTGCTTTTTTGTCTCAAGCCATAAAATTAATTCATGTCGTTATCTAATTTAATCCTATCCTACGATTTCATCTATGGTTAAATCATTGCCTTTATAACAAGGGTTTCATTGTATATTGTAGTCATTATCTTTTTGAATCTAATGAAATATGAGGCTTCACAAATCAGATTTTTTCCTCTTATGTGATAGGGTGTTTTCATTGTAGCTGATCCTTGGAGTGTTGTGGGAGTTCAATCATCAACTCCAATAGTTTTAACAACACTCTTTTCAACACAAAAGCTTTTCCATTCTTTGGTTCTTCCATGTGTTTGGGTGAAGCAACATTTTCTTCATCTACTTGAGCAATATGATTTCTATCCCACTTCTTCTACTGCTATCCTAATGTGCTTGTAGACAATCAAACGTCCTATGACCAATTTCGTCACACCTATAACAAGTTCCAATCAACCCTCTACCTCTTCCTCTTCCTCTTGAAAAATGCTCTCCTCTTGCGTTTTAATTGGAATCACCATTTTGAGAAGTGCTTGTTACCCCTCATAAGTATGTTGTCCTCTATTGTTGTCCACTTGTCCCCTTTCCCTAGAGAACCTTCCTTTTTCTCTTGAATTATTTTATTGCCTCCTAGACAACTTCTCTTCCACCTTCAAAGCATATTGATAGGTCTATTCCACTAACCTCAATCTTATCAAATTAAACTCACCTTGAATAGAAATATGAAGTCCATTAACATGCCTTAAAATATTTTCATCATCCTCTACATGGCCAACCCAAATGTTGAGCTTGTAGAACTCCTCTATATTGTCTTTCAAACTCATCTCCTTTTGCTATAGATTCTACAATTTTTTGAATAAAATAATTTGATAATCTGCTAGTAGGAATTTGGACTTCAATTTTGCAACCATTCTATCACAAGATTTTATTTTCTCCTTAACTCTCCTTTCCTTTTCCGTTTACACATGATCCCACCATAAAGATGCATGACCTTCGGCCTTATGCAAGTAAATTTTTGGATCCTAGAGTGATTCATAACCAAAATACTTTTCCATTCAAGTGATCATATTATAAGCTCCTCAAGGCTTAGACCTCCATTTGTATTTGTTGGCGTTTCAAATCGCACCTCTCGAATGCAGTTTGGAAACGGACAGCTATGTGCAGTAAATTGCTCTTCAAATTCGGAGGGGAAGCTCCCTCTTTTGCCAAGTTTGCTAAAAGAAAGTAAACTAAAGCTAATTTGCCTATCTTTTTGATTCAACTACGAGAACACAAGGTTATAGAACTCTTGACGTTGCAACTGAGGTTTTCTCTTTAATAAAAACTATCAACTACAACTAACTTACACTAAAAACGTTTCTAACTTCTCAAGTAAACGCAGAGCAAGAGAGTTTAGAAATGAACAAGATTTGATTCTCTTACACAAATGCTTAGATAAACCTTCTTCCAACATATTTCTACTGAATTTCAATGCAATACAAAAAGGAGATCATATAAGCTGTGTTGCAGGGTTCATACCCACAGGCCTCGAACCCGATTCGGGTACAAACCGGGTACGGGTTTGCCTGTGGGTACGCACAAGGTGCGCGCCTAGCGCAAACCCAGCCAAATGGTTTGTGGACCCAGGAGTACCAGCCGCATACCCGGGCGTACCTGGGAGAACCCACGGCCCAACACTTAAAAAAGTGGGCCCCAACTTAAATAAAATACAATTTTCTTATTATTATTTTGTCTCCTAACCCTAAAACAGCCCAATATGAGGCCTTTCAGTAATAAAACATTTCATTTTTACCTCTCATTTTGCTCTCACCATATTTTCTCTCCATCTTGGTATTTTGAAGGGAGGTGATTGTATTCGAAGGAGATCGATTGTGGAGTGCCAAATAGCTTCCACAAACGAGATTTAACTGTTTAAGGTATGCATTTAAACCCTATTCTTTAGTCTTTTGATGAATTTTTTCAAGTTTTTGATGAAGTTTTTCAAGTTTGTGAAGAAATTTTTCAAGTATGTTTTTTTTTCTCATTTTTTTTTATAGATTACAACAATGGCCAGTAGTCAAAGTTCAGTGGCTGGGGAGGGAAGCCAAAGATTTAAAATTGATAAAGCATCTCCTTTATGGAGACATACCACAAGAATTTCACAAATTCCTGGAGGTGGGGGGCTTGTTTGGAAATGTAATTTTTGCAATGCACAATATAATAGCTCCTATTACCGAGTGAAACTTCATTTTATGGGCCCTGGTGGTAAAGGGATTAATATGTGTGAGGACCCATATAAGAAGTTGTCGTCTGTTGTACAAATAGCTGGATTTATAAAAGAACAAGAAGATGCTGACAAATTGGTTGCAAGAGGAAAACAAAGTGGTTATTCTTCCGGAAAGAAAAAAACACCAACATTACCCTCTCAAACAGTTAGGGCCTCCAAACATCCCTTCTTGTCTATGCCCTCTATGGAAGAGGAAGATGAAGATGAACAACAAATCAGCACCCGCAAGAGAGGTCCATTGGAGAGGACATTTAAAATGGAGGCAAGAGATATTGCTGAAGAAAAAATTGCACGTTGCCTCTATGCCAATGGTCTTCCATTCAACTTGGTGAGAACATCGTATTGGCGGGACATGGTGTCAGCAATAAATAGTGCACCTCCTGGTTTCACAAGTCCTGGGTATGAAAAGGTGCGTACCACCTTATTGCAAAAAGAGAAGAAATCTTTAGAGGCCCAACTAAAACCAATTAGAGATTCTTGGATTGAAACAGGTGTATCTATTGTTTCCGATGGATGGAAAGATTGCAAAAACCGTCCATTGATCAATGTTATTGCAGTGTCCCCCAAGGGGGAAATGTTTTTGAGGGCGGTTGACTGTGAAGGGGAAGTGAAAGATGCAAAGTTCATTTCCAGGATTCTCATTGACTCCATAGAGATGGTGGGTAATGAAAATGTTGTCCAAGTAATTACAGACAATGCAAAAGTTTGTAGGGCTGCAGGTGCTTTGGTAGAGGCTAGATATGAGCACATCTTTTGGACACCTTGCACCATACACTCCCTCAATTTGGTGATGCAAGCAATTGGAAACCAAATAGAGTGGGTGAAAGAAATATACTAGGAGGCCGAGGAGATCTAGATGTTTGTGACAAACCACCATATGTCACAAGCAATTTTCAGAAATTTTTCAAGATTGGAATTGTTGAAGGTAAATTTAATTTATTTAGTTTCATTTATATCATGTTTTACATAATTGAATAAAATATTTTTTTTACTGATTTAGTAATATACATATTTTAAATGTGTTATTAACTTGCTAATAGTATTAACATGTTCTTAGGTTGCTGAGACCCGATTTGCATCTCACACAATTGTTCTAAGATGACTTGTGAAGGTGAAAGAGGCATTGAGTCAAATGGTTATTAGCAACCAATGGGGTATATAGAAGCAATCAAATTCAGAGAGGACCCAAAAGGTCAAGGCATTGATCTTGGATGACAATTGGTGGGATCGTGTGAATTATGTATTAGAGTTCACCGAACCTATCATGTCTATGCTCCGGTTTGCTGATACAAATGAACCATGCTTGGGGGATGTCTATGATAGCATGGACACGATGTTGGAGAAAATAAAAATTGAAATACAAAAGAGAGAGAATGATCCTGAAGACACCCTTTACAAAAGGGTGGAAGCAATCATTCTTCATCGTTGGAACAAGATGACAACACCATTGCACCTCCTTGCATATGCCCTATCTCCAAGGTACTATACCACAGAAGTACTTTCTATCCTAGGGAGAATACCGCCATATAGAGATCTTGAAGTTGCTAGAGGGTATAAGAGGGCATTTAATAGACTCTTCACTGATCCAAAAGTGGAGACAAGTGTTATGAAAGAATTTGGAATGTTTATCATAGGAAAAAATCTTAGCCCTTCTGTTGTCAAAGACCAATACAAAATGGATGCTATTACATGGTGGTACCTCCATGGTCAAGTTTATATGTACCTCCAACCTCTTGCAATCAAGATTCTCTCACAAGTAAGTTTTTTTTTTTTTGCCACTTGTATTGTAGAATTTAACACTTAACATTCTTGAATTTATCTTGCATTTTTTATTTTTTATTTTGTTGGTTTTCTCTCTAGGTTGCAAGCTCTTCTACCGCTGAACGGAATTGGAGTACATACTCCTTTATCCACTTACTGAAGCGTAACCGGTTGGCTGCAAAAAAAGCCGAAGACTTGGTGTATATTCATTCCAATTTGCGTCTTTTGTCATGTAACAAACCTCAATACAAGCAGGGGGCAGCAAAGCTTTGGGATGTAGCACCCGAGTCTGCTGACTTGGATGCAACCATTCAGGATCTTGCTAGAGCCACTATGGATGATATGGATGATAATGATGATCATGACATACATGGTGCTGGAAGTGGAACCGCTTTGGGTTCAAATGATGATTATCTTGAAGTTGAAGCCGCTGAAAATCCCAAGTCACGATGATTTTTTTGATAATCCTTTTGATGATTGATGAACATTGAAATTGAATCATGTTTCAACTTTCATGAACTACATTTTGTAATTCAATAATTGTGATGATTTCAATAATTGATATCATTGATATGACGTATTTGAATATTTTTCAACTATCAATTGGCATTTAATATTTATCTTTGGCATTTGGCATTGATCAATGATCAAGTATCAACTGTATCATACTATGAAATGATTTAGTTTTACATTTATGTATATTTCTCTCTTTTTTTGTATATATAATACATATATATATATATATACACATGTACCCATACATACCCAAACCCCTAAAAAATAATCACATACCCACATACCGGGTTCTCGTCCGCGAACCCCAACCCGAACCGGTAACTTAGCATATAAGCAAAACACAATAAACGGAAATTTGAGACTTTATATCGGGGCAGTGAAGCAAGCACAAGACTTTATTTCCTCAAACTTTGGGCACAAGAGATTACAATTCTGGGACAGCAAGTTGTAGCAAAATACATGCAACATGCAATCAAACCAAATCAACACTTGACACAAGATACATGCACTGAACAAGGATTTGCAGCTAAAAGAGGCATGCAAACTTGCTCTTAACACAAAGTGAACTGAAACTAAACAATAACAAACTTGAAGGCATAGGCTCAGCAATTTGTTATCACAAGCACGATTAAAGAAAAATGAGCAAAGGCTGCTCTTATTTATAACTAAGCAGAGGAGTAGGGAACCCTAAAATCTTCTTGCTTTTACAACTAATACTCGCCAACTCGCAAGTTTTATTTCTAAAACTAAAGAAGATAACATCTAACACCTAAGAAAGCATGTAAAATAGGAAATGCCAACTCATTACATTTGTTTTTTTTCTCATCTCCAAAGAGTGGATAAGAATCAAGTTGAGAATAGAAAGAAAGCTAGGAAGAAAGCTTCTAGATGAAAGCTGATTTAGATTTCGATCACATCCACTAAAAAGGGGGAAACTGTATTCTTGGTAGGAGTGTCAATACTATTAATAACAAAGTGCCACTTTTCCAAGATTTCTTCCCTATCTGTAATTGATCTCGGGAAATCTTTACCCTCATTGGCTGCTTTCTCGAACTTTGATGACATCATGGAAATTAGATTCATCCTTCCAACACTGCCATTGCTACCATGAACAATACTCTGAAATATTGCTTGGACTACGTCAAGCCCACTGTATGAACCATCCTCAAGGCAATACTGACAAGGAATTGCTGCAACAAACTCTCTTATGAACTCAAGAGCATCAATAACCCTTTGTTTGTATGCAACAAACTCCTCAAATATTCTTTCATATGTCTTCACCTTGAAAAGGTGGCCTTCTTTCCACTCTAGAATCTATCTTTTGTGTTCTCTTGCAATTGTTGAGCCATATGCCATATCTAAATCTGCAATTATGATTTCATGCATAGGCTTGACCTCTGCTATTAACTACTCAAAATCCTGGATACCTTGACGTAAATCATGAGCATTGTATCTCAGCTGAAAGATCTATGCCAGAATCTTCGTGCCTTGGATGATGAATTCTTCAATCCATTCTTGAGTTTGTTTCCCACAAATAACCAACTGCCTCAACTGCGACTAATCAGCTGGTGTCTCTAAAACCTGGGGCAGCAACTGTGTTATTTGTGAAGTGCCATGAATGAGGTTTGAGATGTACAAACGGAGTTGACGGTTTTCAGCCTTGAGGGCTGCCTTGTCTTCTCCATCTTTTAGCACTCTTTCTTGGAGGTTTTCAGATACCATTTGGAACAAACTCATATCAGCATGCCCAGTACTCTTGCCAAGATTGGCTTTCACCATTACAAAGTCATCAATATCCACTTCATCCCTATTTCTATCTTCAAGAGATGTAGCCGTCTCCATGACCATCTCACCATCAATAGTTCTCCATTACAAAGTCATCAATATCCACTTCATCCCTGTTTCTATCTTCAAGAGGTGTAGCCGTCTCCATGACCATCTCACCATCAATAGTTCTCTCAAAGTGTATTTGTTTCTTTGCTTTCTTCTTAGGTGCTTCCTGATACACATCATCAAAAATTCAGCTAATAAGAAGGTCTTCGTCTTGTCCTTCCCAAGGATCTCTCAAGCCAAGATGTGGTATCTCTACTAACATCCATGGGAGGCTCAACTGCAACCTCTTCATCTACCTCCTCGTCTTCCAAATCAATGTGAATTGGTGAAGACCTTGGAGATGGCAAAGGCTCATGTGTCAGGGGCACATCTTTCATTTCCCCTTGAGGTATGGGCTCATGTGGAGGGGCTTCTACTTCAGCTGCTGGCTGCTCCTGTATGACTATACCCGAGAAATCCAACCTCTTCTTTGCACTCTTCGTTGATCTACTACCCTTAGCAACCTCCTGAGACTAACTTTTCCTTTCATCTTCGACTGAGCTCTAGAAGAAGAGAGAACTGATGGTTGTATTCTTGGTGGCTCTGCTACCGGGATGGATTCCTTCCTCTTAAGGATCAAGAAAGTCTTGCTGTATTCAACAACTTGGCGAGTCCTTTCTTCCACGGAGATGCATTCTCTGTTGGCTCGGTTAACCTGTGGAAGAGGTTGTTGCTCAATCTAGTTCCGAGTGTATGCTAGGAGAAGCACATCTCCATCATCATCTAATAACCCCTCAATATCCTTAGACAAACAATCTTTCATCTGATGAAGGGTGAGTCTACTATTGCTATGCCTTTGAACTTCGAACTCATCTCTACAGTTGGCCCAAAAATCCTCGAGTGCGGGCACATGAGCATAGTTCTAACCAAGTCTGGCTGCATAGACACCATGGGGATCATAAGATCGTCTCTCGCTGAAAGGCTCGAGACCAAGTTTAGCTAACTCATTACCCATTATCTCGGCATCTGTAGATGACCTGCACCTATAGATTCCTAATTCAAAAGGAAAGTTGAAAGCTGGTTTCTTTTTATTCTGCAAACGAGTGTGAACATTTGATACTTGCCTTAGAAATTCCATGCACACCACTTCATCTGATGGATACCTTGGTAACATGAGAGGAGCACCGGAATAGCCATAAACTCTTAAGTAGGTGAAAGTAGCAAATTGAATAAACCAATCCGCCCATTCTGACATTGCTGCCCTAGCGGTAGATGAAATGCATATGTTTAGCTCATTATCCAAGTCTCGCACTGTATATATCAGGAAAGCTTCATTCACTCTTTTGTAGTGATGTGTTGATGCAACGAACTCCAATTGAGTGTAGTATTTGTAGACATGTTGTACATTTAGGGACACCTCAGTGTTCAACCCTCTGAATTTGCCTTGGAAGACAACTAAGTAGATTAGGTAGGAGATCATGTGGAATTCATGCCTATTGAAGTACTCAATTATCTGGTGATGAAGGCAGTCACTAATCAATGTAGTCCAATCATAGAACTTCGTCTTCTTCATGATATGGGGTATCACATAAAACATCCAAGGCTGAAACTTAGTTGCATCTGCTTGGCCAGTAATCCGGTTGAGCAAGGTGATTATTATGGCAATTTCATCTTTAAACTCTCCCCTCCCAACATTCTTTGACAATGTCTTAAGTTTCTCCTTCATCCACTTCTGTGCAATCTTTTTCCTATATTTTTCTTTATGCATTTCCCATACCCTCTCGCATTCATCCATAGAGATGGTAACACTTCCAGGCCAAGGCGGAATTGAGAAGCATTTTTCGATCATATCTGGCATTAGGCTGCAAATGGTTCTTCCATCCACTGACTGAACCTCCCTCGCTGCAAGATTGTAATGCTTGATGCAAGCAATTACGAATTCTAAGCTCTGTACAGAAAAGGGAATGGATGCTACTGCAAGAAGTCCTGAATGGCCAAGGTGCCTGATGGTGACATTGCCTGCATCTTCCAAAGCATGCAGATTGATTACTGGCTTGATGTGGTGTAAGTCAGTCTCAGTTGTCTCGATGAAATCATGATACAACGCTCATTTGGTCTTGAACTCAATTGGAATGTACTCCATTCTGCAAAACTCGAAGATTGATTGTAAACTCGCCTATATTCTGACAAGTTTTGCACTACTTTCTATTTTTAGCTCGCTGATTTTCTTCTTCAAATGGATGAAAATTTTCAAAAAAATTATGAGATATGGGTTTTATTCAGAATTTTGTTACAAGCCAACCCAGATTGTCTGTTTTTGAAAATTTTGAGTATAGACTGAAAAAGCAACAAACCCTAATTTCATCTGAAAAAGAAAAAAACAGCTGGCAACTGAGTATTGTTCAAAAACACATTTTGGATGAACCCAATTTATCAAATATTGAAAACTTTGAAGTCTGATTGAAAAAGAAACCACTTGAAAGTTCTCTGAAAAAGCTATGATATGGGTTATGTCCAGAAGAATGTTTAAGAAAGACCCAGAGGATTAGAAGTTGAAAATCTTGAAGTTTTCTCTGACATGCAAAGAAAAAGCAGCTACTGCAACTTTGAAAAAGTTCATCAAAAATTATCCAGAAGATAGAACTAGTATAACCCAGCTTGCTGAAAATTGAAAACAATGATCTCCTTCTTCAAAGAATTGATGTTCTAGATGAAAAAGCAGGCCTCCTTGTGTGCTGATCTGAAAATTCTTTGAAAAACCAGCAAGTTTGAGTTCTTGAATCTTGAAAAGAGAAGTTTTAAATTGCTGCTCTACTTCTCCTTGGATGCCACTTGCAAGAAAATATGAAAAATGAAACACAAAGGTGCCTTAAATAAGTTTTGTCTTGAGAAAAACAGCTTTCTTTTGCCCTAACTCTTCAAAACCCTAATCTGAGTTTGTGCATTGAATGTGGACATTTGTTCTCCATTTCAAATTTTGAAATTTTCAAAAATTTGACTAAGGCACGAGAGTTTGGGCGCCCTTCTTAGCTTGAAGCGCCTATCTCTTTCTGACTTAGCCATTTTTCAATCGTTTTCAACTTTTACTCAATTTTCAACCCCAGTTTGATCCGACGGATGAGCTAAATGTTTCGTCGCAGAGCCTGATTTAATCTGGCAACATCGTTTTGGAGACAACTTTCGACAAAAACATCATTTGACCCCTCAAAATGTTGGGCGCCTTTCTCCTCCAAGGGCGCCCATCTTTACCAGTGTTAGCCATTTTTATGAGCTTTCAAGTTCTTGCCCGTTTTCTAACCTTCAGATGAATTCATGATTTCGGGAGCTAAACTGATTAGAACGACTGGCTATCAGGTCCATTGGATAGGTAGGAAGAATCTGGAGGAGGTCTCTTGGATACTGCATCTCCGAGAAAGTTGATTTGAAGCTTCAAAAGCTTGGGCGCCCTTCTTTACTAGAGGCACCTATCTTTCTCAGAGTTAGATTTTCTTTGAAGTTTTTTATCCTTTGCTTTTGACTTGTCATTTCTCTCATGTTTTCTCCTCTGTTCAACCCTTGACATCTGACGACTGCCAACTCCGACGAGCGTGTTGATGGTTGCATTGGAAAGCTTGGTCAAGTTGGAATAAGTCATGTTGGAGGCTACATCTACAAATTCATCCATTTGGCACCTCAAAAGCTTGGACGCCTATCTCCTCCAGGGGCGCCCATCTTCACCAAACTTAACCAATTTTCATCTATTTTCACCTTCAGAGTTGGAAACTTCTTATCATGTCTTATGTTCGATCTTCGATTCCGGATGACTGAATGATCAAATGACTGCGCTATCGGGCTCATTGCGAAGTTGAGAAGATCCTGAACAAAATTGCTTGGGAGCATGAACTCTGATTCCATCATCTGATCCTCTAAAAAGTTGAGCGCCTCTTTCCTTCTGGGGCGCCCATGGCTGGCAGACTTAGAAAAATTTCTAAGATTTTCAAGTTTCTTCCTCATTTGACGTGCTTACCTTTGTCTGGCTGTCAGAAACTAAAAATTTTCTAAGGCATGAATGTATGGGCACCTATTCTTGACAAGGGCGCCTGAAGTCTCCAAACTTGGCCAAAATTTCTCATTTTTCAACTTTTTCCAGCTTCCTGTCTCCGTTCTGTATTCTTCATGCACATTCATCATTGACAACTTTTGTTCAGTGTTCGCATGTCGGACTCTGGCACCTAGCAACTGACTGACCTCCATTGATGACCTTGGATCTCCAGAAAAAGCTTATGAAAAAGCAGAATAAACCCACTAGGGAAAAACTGATCCTTTCGTAATTCCGACTGCACCAATCCGATGAGGAAGTATTTTAAGCCAATCAAAATCAGTCTCAACCCTAAAAGCCAAACTTTCTATTTTTAGAAAATTTTGCCAATATCCGTTTCAAAAGAAACCCAGAAAAACCTAGAAAAAGTTTCTATTTTTAGAAAACTGCTAAAAATAGAAATTTTCCTACAATTTAGGGTTGAAAAACTGAAATCTAGGTATTGTAGATTTCGTCGCTCTGAGCCGACCCAGATTGTCAAATTTTAAATTTCTAAGTTTTTGACCCTCATGCAAGACATGCAAACCCCAATTTTGACCTTTTTGATAGATTTAACAAGATTTTGACTCATTTCTTCAAAATGCCTAAGTGTGGCAAAAAAATTTAATTTGGGGTACAACAGCATTAGGGTGTACCAACTTTTGGTTCACTCCCTATCTTTGACATAGCTCTCAAAAATCTCCTTTCAAGTTCATCCACCAAGTCCTCTAGTTCCACTTCATGGACTTCCTACTCCCTCATCATCACTTACATCTTCATCATGCATTCCTCTTCTAGGTGCTACATCTATTGCATCCAATATGGTTGTAATTCCTCTCAACATTTCCATAATATAAGCAACCCTAAGTGCTCCCTATCTTCCTCTATGTGAGCTAGGCCTTCTCTCCACTCTCTACAGCTGCAAGATTCCACACACCTACAACAAAATTTAAAAGCTTCTTCAAGACACAACCCAGCAAGAAAACAATCTAATACCAATTGATGCAGTCTAGCTGAGGGAATCAAATGACCAACTACCAAGGCTAGCAGCCTCTCAAACTTTCCAATAATATTTATATGTTAAATAGAAATCCACAATCAAATTCCCTTTGCTTTCTTTTATTCGAAATTTGCCAAAGATATTAATATGCTAAAACGGAAAACAACAACAAAATCTCTTTCATTAATTTATGATTTCAGCCTTCAATGGCTTGCAAACATACTGAGGAAGAATAATTCTGAAAATAAGAAAGTCACAAATGAACATGAATGTTCAGCATCCAGATTTAATTCAAAATCATTCTTCTATCTCATTCTTCTCTGTTTATTTTTCTTCTTCCTTGCTTTCAACTGCGTCAAGCAACCTGCATACCCACATGGACAACCTAAACAGTCATCCCACATCCCTATTCTTTTTGTTTTCCCTGTTCTATTCTTCTTTTTAGACCCAGGCGACCCTCCAAGCAGTTTTCAATACCCCTATCCACGTTTTTTGTTCCATTTTCCCTATTATTTACTCTCGTCCTCCAAAGTTTACCATCTCAGCATACCCAGAATGGTTGCCAACAACAAAACCCACATCCTTGCTGAAGTTCTTCACATTTTTGGCTCAAAATAATTCTTTGCTGCCACATTAGGGGACACTTCTTCCTAAAAACGCATTGCTGCAATTCATTTTAATATTCAGCAGATTATTGTCTCATCATTGCCATTGGATGCCATGTGGCTAAGAACCAAAAAGAATATAATCATTAATTTCAAAATTTTAGCCATCAGCAAAATGGTTCAACTTCTTCATAGGCAGTTAAATCAGGAATTGCATTGTTTTTGAAACTCCTAGCATTCCTGTTTGTTATTCCTCCTTAATTTGTGCTAGAATTTCATATCTGCCAAGTGTTTAACAAAATGCCTGCATAAAATAGACTCACCAAGAAGACATGCCACACAAATGATAAGGTGGAGCTTTAAATTAAATAATTCATTCAAAGTAGGAATTCAAAATTCTAGGAAAAGAATATGCTGGCAAAATTTTTTAAAAATTTTCTTTTATTTAAGTTGCCCAGCTATTTTCTGCAAGAACCTATGCAGAAAACAAAATTTCCTTGGCCATAACTTATTCCGTTTTTTTAACTAGGCCCCAGATCAATAGCTTCATCCATGATTCACCTCATGCAACCACCTCCACCAATCGACAAGACAAACAACAAATTGATGAGGTATTTTCCATAGCGTGTCAAAATATGATATTACTATCAGGATTCAACTGTGTGGATTTCAAGTCAAACTCATTGACCCATGCTTCATGAGTGAACCCATCTCTCATGAGTATGAAAGGTCCACTCAGCACTCATTGCATCTAGGTGATGCCCACAGAGGTGAAGCATTGGGCCTTCTCGGGAGGTCACCCATCCTAGTACTACTCCAGCTCAAGCACGCTTATCCATGGAGTTTTCCCCCAAGGTTAATCCCACTTAGCTTGCTACCCCATTTGCAAAACCTTCAACAAGTGTTGTGCCTTATGAAACATTCATTATAGAGCCCCTTTAGCTCATCAATTGACAAGTAGGAGGTATTTTCCAAAATGTGTCAAATTATGATATTACTATCAGGATTTAACTGTGTGGTTTTCGAGTCAAACTCATTGACCCATGCTTCATGAGTAGTGGCTCACATAAACCCATCTCTCATGAGTATGAACAGTCCACTCAGCACTCAGTGGATCTAGGTGATGCTCACAGAGGCAAAGCATTGAGCCTTCTCGGGAGGTCACCCATCCCAGTACTACTCCAACTCAAGCGTGCTTAACCATGGAGTTTTGTCAACTTAAGGCAAGTGAATATTTGTGATATCCACCAACACAAAATTTACCAGGATGCAAAGGGGTACATTGAAAGAAGGAGCTGCCTTTGAATCTAACAAGACCACTAAAACCATCAATGACCAAATTATCAATGATCGTCAACAAAAGGCTTGCTCTAAGACCAACTTGAGGAAGACAAGTTTGATTAGCAATAGCTGCAATACATTCTTGAGAAGGGTCAAGGTAAGAAACCTGTTTTACAAAAGTGTCCACAGCCCTATTGGCACCTCAAAGTGTGTGGTGGATGTGAAATCTTTAAACCAAACTAAGAAGGTTGTGGATATTGGATATCCACAATCATTTGCATTAGTTTCCATTTCCAAATAGTCATTCCTGAGTTGTGTACCAAAACCAAAACTTCAAAGTTTATTTCAATTTTCAATAATACCTTTGGAAATTTGTAACGAGCAACAAACACTAATACAAGCCATAGTGCCAAAGCTTCCGTGAGGTTGTTCAAAGCAGAGCCCAAGCCCCAACAAAAACCGAAAATAAGTTTGCCCTTGTCATCCCAGCAACTTTCTCCATCCCCAGCATCACTAGGATTGTCTTTAGAGGCCCCATTCATGTTAAGTTTAACCCTAGTATGGAGCAGTAGTCCCATTTTTCCAGATAGAGATCTATCTTAGCAACCCGAAAATCGAGGGGAGCCTTAGTTTTATTTATGTATGTTAGAGGAGTGCCTGGGGCATACAATGCAGAATCATTATTGATTCTCATTGACATGGAGAAATTCTAGTAGAGAAATTCGGTGCTAATTGTATTTCTCTTCAAAAATATGATAACGTCAAAGATAATTTTAGATTCATAAATCCAAAGTGGAACCATCCAAAAGAGATAATTTACTTCAATTATTTAATGTAGTTAATGTTAATAGGACAGCAAAAACAAAAGAATTGTGAACCTACGAGTTTCTTGCTCTATAGCATCAGTTAGTTCACCTACAGAAAGAAATTCTATTTATTCACATAAACTTTAGGTAGCAAATAGGAGTATTTAACTCATCCTGAATAAGAACAGCAAGAGGATCACAAAAGGGATATCTGATCTTAGGCAAAGGTGTAACAGCACAAAGCAAATATAGTGAAGAAAACATTAAGGCACAGGTGCTGCTGACTGCAAAACTCAAGTAAATATGACTAGGTTTTCACTTCTTACATATTTTGTGATCCTTTCTGTATTGGCATTGTGAGACAATAAAGTACCCATTCCATCCTCATATACAAGGTGGATAACGTATCCAACTACTTAAGAAGCTACTGATTTGGTCATCCACGCATTCAGGAATTGTGTTGCATAAAAGAATTATGTATACCATAAAAAGTGCCATGCAAAATAGTAAAATACTGAAGCAAGTAAGAACTCAAATCTGTAGATTTACAATTTATAAATTCTTAAAAAGCATCATCATTAATTATCTCTTCTTCTACCTTTTCTGGCTGTTGGGTTTTTCGCTCACATAGGAACTTTCGTACAAGTTCAGTGTGAACATGCAGGGAAAAGTTCAAGTGGTTCAAGTTAGTTTATTTTGCATTGCACTTTAGTGATTAAAGTGAAAGTCTTTTATTTGGCTAAATAAGTCTACATAAAGTGTAGATAAATATTTATACTTATCTTCCATCTCGTCCTTATAAGTGATAAGGATGCTTTTGTAATTAAAACTGAATTTTGGAATATTAGATTTTTAGCTGAATTAGTATAAAGATAGGTGCAAACTAAAAGATTGTAAGCAACTCATTCAGATTGTCTTTTGAAGGTGTGAAAGACTAAGTTTTCCAAAGGACTATAAAATTGAATGTAACATACTAGAACACAGTATATGTTGTTGGTTTTCACACAACTGTGAGTTATATCAGTTGTGGAGGTTTCTTTGTATGATTTTCAAAGGAATGGAAAAGAGGTTATGAGGTGTAATTATCTGTGTATGCTTCTGTTTTTGAAGATTTCATTATTGTGTGACTGATTCAATGTTCCTAACATTAGGAAATTAGTCACCTGGTATTTTGAAAAATTCTTCACTGGTAGCAAGAGAGCTGAGTTCTACTGAACCACCATTCAAGGAATACTTTTCATAAGAAGGTAACTGCAGAAATGTCTATCACTCTTCTCTTTTATCAGTGCATAAGATCAAATATGATGAGTACAATATCTCAATGGCAAATCTGAGGAAACATCCATAACAACTCAACAAAGTATCATAGACATCTTCAAGCTTAATACAAATAGTGTTGCATAAAATGCGAAGCATAGTATATTGCAAGATAAAAAATGTCAGTGAGTACCACAGAATTGTCATAGTCAAAGAAAATATCCTCTCATTAATCAGCATAAAGTTCCCAATATCTATAGGGCATGTCATCAAGTAAAAAGTTCTCAGCTATGGTGGTATTGGTCTGTAATCTCATCAATTTAAAGCTTGTAGAAGTTAAGAACCACCAAAAAAGTACTGTGCTTCTTATCTATGAAATAAATGAGAGTAGGAAGTAATGCTGTGGAAAAGAAAGTGGACACATAAATTATTATCCTAGAAAGCCACAGTGTGGAGGAAAAACCAGCTTGTGGTAGTGACAACTGCACCTCTACCAAAAGGCAAGTACAATGAATTGCAAGAGAGTGTAGATAGCATTCTGCCCCTTGCTTCCACTAATACATACTCACTGTCAAGCCATAGATTCGTATTACAATTGGAATCCTACTTTCAATCCTTCCAACACTCAATTCTACCTCCCCCCTCAATTGCCTTCTTCAATTTTATTTATAGATGGTGTATGAAAAGACAAAGGAGTTAGTTTGCTTCAAATTCTCACAGAATGACATTGAGTGGAACCACCACTTTTCACAGACTGGCGGTGGCAAAACCACTTGGGTGTTTCCAGTGTTGATGTTAATACAGCGTCGGTCTTCACTAGACACATATTAAATACATGGGCCGACCTTATAATTGATTTATATCATGTACTTATTCTGGCCGACTTTAATTGTTATTAAATATTTATCAAAGGCCGACCCAAGTGAAGAAGCGCCTAGGAGATATAAATACAAGGTCACTTCTTGGTTATTCACACAATTCGAATATCAAGAAGTTCGCTATTATTGACAGAGCAGAATTCGCAGTCCTAGAAGAAGTTCATACTTAATCAGCAGATCATCATCTTGTAGCAGCAGATCATCATTTTGTAGCAGCAGACCGATTTCAAGGAGAAACATATTCATTTGTATCTTTGCATCTAGGAGAGGTGCTATTATTCATTGTATCAAATTCGGCATTGTGTTGGGCCTGAGTTCAAGCAGATTTCTGCTCTTATTCCTTCAATATATAAGAGATATATTTGCTGGGTTTTTCTCCCTCAAGAGGAGGGTTTTCCCAGGGTATCTTGTTGTGTTCATTGTCTTATGTGTTGCATTTCTTTTGTTCAATTGATTATCTAATCTGATCTAAGAAACACTAACATCCAGAACCATCACACCAGTTTTGAAATTACTGCTTGTGTAGAACCAATGATTTTTGTTGATGTTTTCAATGATTTCGTAGTGTCAAAATTTACTGAAAATGATTCATTTAATTTGTATGATTCATTTCAGGTCACACCTCCCTGCTTAGAGGAGCTTTTGGTCCACCAAAAAATTACACTAGAAATATAGAAGAATTCCTACCTCCATATCTAAATCTTCTGTGTCCCTGTGACTAGAACACTCTCCCATATCAAGCTAATGTCCAGCAATTAGGAAGTAGTACTCTATCACACTTTTAAACCTGCGATGAGTATTAGAGTTTCCTTGGTGTCCTTACCATGATCCCTCAATGGCAGTCACTTGCTTTGAGAGCCTCCAATTTTAGCTGCAAATGACAACCCCTTACCATTAAATGGTGGCAAGGCTGCGCAAATCTCAAGGGTTAATAATCTGCTCTGATACCAAAATTAGTCCATAAGCTCATCAATTTAAAGCTTGTAGAAACTGAAAACTGACCAAAAAGGACTGTGCTAATTATCTATGAAATAAATGACAGTTAGAGAAGAAGTAACGCTATAGAAAAGAAAGTGGACACATGGATTTTTATCCTGCAAAATCTCAATCTGGAGGAAAAACCAACTTGTGTTAGGAGCAACTGCACTTCTACCAACCCTTACTAATAGTTAGGCAAGTGCAATGAATTGGAAGAGTGTGTGGATAGCAATCTGCCCCTTGCTTCCACAAATACATACTCTGTCAAGCCATAGCTTCACATTACAATTGGAATCCTACTTTCAATGCTTACAACACTCAATTCTACCTCCCCACAACTCAATCACCTTCTTCAATTGTATTTATAGATGCTCAAGAGCCCTTCCATGCATTGGAAGGTTTCCAAACCAAGAAAATGAAGAGATAAAGGCACTGTTTCACTTCAAATTCCCACAACATGACATCAAATGGAACTGCAGCTTTTCACAGTCACAACTGTCAGGCAGATCAGGATTCATCACAGCAGTTTTAAATTGCCACTTGTGTAGAAGCAGCAGTCTCAAAACTTCCTGAAAATGATTTTAAGTGCCAAAACTTACTGAAAATGGTTCCTTTATTTGTGTGATCCACTTCACGTCAAGTATACCATGCAAATCCACATGAAAGTTCTGAAGCACCTGATGAAAAAGATTTTTATCCCAAGTCCATGCTTGATCTCCCATCTAGAGAAGCAGAAATAAAGCCTTAAGCACAGAAATCCTGGAATATTGACAAGAACTTGTCTGATATGGGTATAGAGGCTGTCAGTTGATGCGAAGCAGTATTTTTTGTAGCTGTATGTACATTTTTTTAATCATAAATTCAGCTTCAATTCAATGTCTGAAGAAAATGTCTGGGAGGTAATGACAAATAAGATGGCATACAAATTAGTAATCGGGGATTTGTGTTTGTGTGTAGGGGCGTGTAGGTGCACACCCACATGTGTGTGTGTGTCTGTTTGTATGAGAGAGAGAGACAGAGAGAGTTAAGGGAAGGTATGCATCAAAGCATATTAACAATATTTAGAGTGCTAATAATCAAAAACAATATTTAGAGTGCTATTTTAGCAAGGACATTGTACACACCAATCGGTTCCATGAAAACATTGCTTGATAAGTGAAAGCTCTGACTTAAGTATAAGCCATATTAACAATATTTAGGCTGCTAGTTTACCCAGAAATTTAAACTCATTAATTGGTTCAGCATATACTTTCCACCATTAAAATTTAAAACCCTTCATAAGTATTGAGATTTTCAAAAACGAAACAATTAATGACCTATCATACAAAGAATGGTAAGAGTAAATGCAATTTGGTCAGTAACATACCTTGATAGATGCTGGGTAAGGTGGCAATGGATCTGGAGCCCATAAGTCGGTAGCTAAAATTAATCCCAATGCCTCATGCAGTGGGACTGTGACTGGTTCTAAGCATTTTGTAATGCTCAGGACCAAATTTATTGCATCCTCTACAGAGATCATTGAAGATGGGGAGCATGTAGCTGCTGCATGAAATTTTTGCTCCTCTGCCATGGGTATTATTTACAACTATACAAGAACTTTAAAATTATCTGCCAAGTTTATGGAAAATCTGCAGGGATGGAGAACAAATCAGCAATAAATACAAAATAATGCATTAGAAGCAAAATTCAGAGGCAAACTAGGCATTTCCATTGAGTCAAGAGTTATATTATCTGATAGCAAATAAACTATGATTAGTTCTTTGCTACCGTAAATTGCCAATAACAGCAATACAATGTGAAATCCACAAGTCCTCTGTTTCCAATCAATAGCCAATCAATCCTTTAATACAAAGATTGAAATCAACCACAAGGAACATAGATTGTTAAGAAGAGCAATGCAATGTTAAGTAACCAGTTATCTAATGCTTTGTTTGCAATCAAAAGTTAACCAAACACTTGAATTAATAAGTCTGAAATATATCACAGCTCAAGAGTGGGGTCTAAATGTTATCTAGTTTAACTGGACCTAAAGGTTACATTTGGGAGTAACAACTCCAATATTGAACAAAAATGGCGTTAAAATATGTAATACCCCTCCCTTTTGCTCTGTTGTGCAAACAGTGTTGTTCCCCTTATTATGCTTTAGTTTCTGTTTGTACTTGACTATGTACTCGGTTACGGTTGATCACTATTTTGTCGTGATGTGGTGATGTATCTTGATGTGATGATACTGTATTCTGATGTTATTATGATGGCATGTTTTGAATTAGCATAAGTGGATATTCGAATTAATGATATTTTATGCTTTTGATTAAAGTAATATGTTAGATACGTCAGTTAGTAATACTGTATTGGTGAAGGGGACGGTATCGCATCACTCGCTTGCGAGCGCCCTGCGATTCCGTAATTTCCTCTTCACGGTGTGTTTTAATTATGACAGATATATGCAACTGCTAAAAATAGTAAGTACTCACCAAACACCAACTGGTACAAAACTGAAGATCACTAAGATGCCTTGTGGCTTACTATGAATAGTAAGCACTATAAAATGGCCACTGTTATAAATAGAAAGTCCTACCAAAAACCAACATTGAGCCCAATGTTGGCCACTGAGTCCCCTAAACAACTCCAACTAGCCTACAAGAACTCTGGAATAAGCTAATGGACAATCCCACTGCTCAAGAGCAAGAAGGGGACATTACACCATCCCAGCACAAGCACTTGACAACACAAACTATCTCCCCAACTATGACAACACCAGCATCCTTTCAACAACTCCAACACACAATCTCCATACAATTGGCATCAATGACCAACTCCAACAAGCGTACTTGCAACAGTTTTGATGTGACCTTCATCTTTGCAATCAATGCACCATAATTATTTGGTTCTTTATTGGTTTCTTTCTCCATCCTCAATCCCTTCATCATTCAAAGCATATCCTCCTTGGTGCCTCTACTGTTCCTAATTCAACATGCAAGTATTGTAATATCATAACATGTGCGATGATCTTGGGGAGATGCTCAAAAAGTGTGTCTACATCTTCGATTGCCTCTAACTTATTTTAGATTGTGTCTTGCGAGACTTGCCTTCTTTCAACTTCTTAACATGTGTATTCTTTTACAAATATATATCGCACATATCCAAGATCTTTCTTGAGATCGTCATCTCTTTGTTGATTTGATTCCACTAGTTCCTCAAACAACTATACCATTTATATGGCCATCTTTTATTGCCCAATGCTACCCATGTTAATCTACCCAAATTCTTGAAGGCAACAATATCAAATGTTTACTTATAAAGATGATAACAATTAACTATTATAGAGTAAACCAAATAATCATAGATAAATGATTTATACCAAAATTTGTAGAGTAATACCGAAAATTACTTTATTCATTCAATACATTTTCTCATACAAAACTATAGTCCAAGGAGCATTCACAAGATCAGACTACCTTCCCTGATTGCTAGTTGTATATGAAACCCCTGACAATTGCCAAGTAACCACAATCGTCGACAACTACTTAAAAATTGGTTTCCAATAACTACCACAAGCCAACAAATAATTAACACATTGTCAGGAATAATCAATTGAACAAACATAACAAGGACAAAATACACTAACAACATGTGTCAACTACACCTATCAACCTGAACCAATTCATTCCATTGTCAAAGAGCATCAATCTAATTTGCCAAGGTTGGCTAAAGGTGACAAGAGATGGAGTTGACACATGTCAACATATTTAATCATTTATTTAGTTGTGTGTGTGTATTGTCATAGCCATGTTCTTAAAAAATAAAACAAGAATGGCACTAAAAAATTAAAAAGATTTAACCAAAACAAATTGGAAGGTAAAAAGAAAAAGAAAAAAACGATGTCCCAAAGCATGTAGTATAAAGATAAATTCACATTGAATTTTCAATTTAAGACAATAAAATTTGAAAATTGAATTTGAATAAAGTTAGAGAAAATGGATCAACATAACTCATAATCCAAAAACAACAAAAGTTTTATTTGTATTGTTGAAAATTTGAGAATATAGTTGAATACTTCTCCTCAATATACAATAGAACACCTCCCTCTCCTCCCCTCCCATACTCCTTGCTTGACAAGGAAGGAGAAGCTCACTTTATAGGCTTAACGGAGGAGGCCCTAATTGAGTACTCCTGACTCCCTTAGTTATAGCCAATAGAAGTGATTTGGGGGCCCCAAGGTAGAATCCAATGAACAACACAACCAAACGGATTCAACTACCTTATGTGCAAAAATGGTTTGTGCGCAAGATGAGAGATTTAAATATGCATAGTGCAAGAAAACAAGGAAGACAAAGAATACAATTAACAACCAAAATAGAACTATATCAAGAAGCTTGTATTATGCTAGTTATGTACATTATTCGTGAGAATAGATGTGTGTTATCTATCTCCTCATCTAACCAGCTATAAGGAATGGCTATGTACAATATTATAAAGGGAGGAAGATGAAGTGTTGGTTGGAACTAATACATTTCACATTCGGCTTCAACTATCACAACCATTCATGACCGTTGAGGACTAGTCAAGCCTTGCAGTACTGTGGAAGTCAAGTAAGGATTTGCACATTGGAATTTGAGTGTTAAGTTGGATGTCAAACATATTGACGAAAACGCAAAGGACATCGAGCAACACCCAACAACATGATTGAGTGACCCAAATCCTCCTAGATTAGTCACCCCTCCTTGAAGAACAATAGTCCTCATTGCACGTAGTTGCAACAAATTGACAAGCTACATTTCTATGAACCATTTTTCCTACGAAGGAACTTGACCTACTTTGACAATTTCGAAGAGAAGGATTTCTCATTGTCTTGTCAATTTGGCCCTAGTGTCAATGACTTGATCCAATTCTACAAGGATGTATTCTTTATTGATTGTCCTCTATTGAAGAGTCTCTACCAACATTTAAAGTATCTAACAAAAGTGGAAAGTGATGGCTCAAGAAGTTTGCATTAAATACTAGATGCAACCCAAACTTTGAAGGCAAGTTAACCTCAAAAGCATTATCACTTAATTGTTTGGTGATGTTGTAGGTCCCATACCAAAGTGGACAAAGCTTGTGGTAAGGTCAAGCCAATCTTTCATTATGCAAGTGTAGCAAAACTTGATCACTGATCTAAAAAGTATGTCGTATCCATTGCTTGTCATGGCACTACTTGTACTTTGCATTAGTCTACTACAAAATGGCTTGGACTTGCTACTAAATGTATTGAATATGCTAAATAATTGTACAACCTTGTCAACTTCCTTTTGAGCAAAAGGAGTTGTTAAGTTGATGGTAGAATAGGATAAGCTAAGTCAATTGGTACCAAAAGTTGGAAACCCAAACAAACCTAAAAAGGATTGCGGTAGAGTTGTGCAAAGCTCTACAATAATTCTACTAAATGAAAGGCAGGATTTCATCCCAAGTGTGATCCTTCTATGAATCGCATGCCTTGAAAAGATGCACTATCATCCAATTTACTGCTTTCATCTGTCCACCAATCTAGGGATGAAATGCAGTAAATTTGTAAATTGCTCAAGAACCTTGTGTCCCTATCTAACAAGATAGTTTATGGGATTCCAAAGTGGATCCAAACATGTTGAAAATACAATTGAGTTGTTTGCAAAGATGAGATTGTTTTCTAAATCAAGGAATCAAAATTGCCATTGAACATACCTAAAATCTCCCACATCCTAATATCACCTGATTCATCCAATCATTTCCCCTTCCAATATTAATTAAAATATAACCAATTATTTAATTAACCTTTCCAATCATCTTCTTAGCATTAATCAAACAAATTTTGATCATTTATTTAATTAATTAATCATTTTAGCCCTTTTCCACTATAGTCCAGCCTACATTTATTTAATTAAGTTCACCCATCATATCCCTATCTTCCAAAAATTAAATAAATACAAACTATTTATTTAATTCCACTTTTCCACCCTCAAACCATTAGTACACTAGAATCAATTATTTAATTTAACAAACATTTGCACAAGTCAAAGCAAATCTTGTGCAAGTTCCTAGATAGCACATGTATCCAAAAAAGGACTTTTGCATGTACAATGACCCATGCTTCCCACTTCTCCAAAAAGTCCTCTCATGCAATCTTGTCCATCCATTTGATCAAGAATATCTTGACCCTTCACATAAATCCAAATAAGGACTTTTTGGTCTTCAAAAAAGGTTTTTTTATCCTTACCATTCATCATTTTCCATGAAGATCCCCACCATCTAATCTCCTTGAATCATCGAGCTCCTTTTGTGCACCAATTGCAATGTGCCACTTGGAAGTCTCTCATGGCTCTAGACCTTTCAAGCAATCTCATCCATTGATCTCTCCAATCAGTCCTAGCCGTTGATCCAACATCCCTCAACTCTATAAATAGCATGTCATATGAGTTATTTTTATCAACACTTATGAATGCTAGGTTATGTTGCTAGTTTGAGCACCAACATCCTATCTCTCCCATCAAAAATCATCTCGAGCACAACCACACATTGTGTGCAACAAGAGGCTTTAGTGAGAAACTTGTCCTAATTTTTTATCTTGGGTGCATGCGCCTCTTAAGCTCAATTGGAGGTGGCAATTCGACATGGAATGAAGGTTTGAGTTTTGTTACTTGAGTCTTTCATTTGTGTTTCTTGCATGCTTGTCCACAACCATCTTTGAGAATCTATCAACTACTACAAAAACATAACCATTACCATGCTTGATAATAGGGTAGCCTGAGAGGAAGTCCATGGAAACATATTCCCACAACCTCTTTGGAACCAATAGAGACATGTACAAACCTTGCTTCTTGTTGATTGGTTTGGCAATTGCACATGTGGTGCAAGACCTAATGTATTTGAAGACATTTGACCTAAGGTGTGGCCAAAAGAAGTACTTCTACAACACCGCAAGGGTCTTTTTCAATCCCAAGGTGTCTTGCAACCTTGTTTAAATGAGCCTCCATATTATCTTTTATCTCTCTACCTCATACAAAATGTACAAGTGCCCAAGGTGGTATAGGATTCCAGCCTACAAGTAGAAAATTAGGACTAAATACCACAAAGCAATTAAAGATAGATATCTGCAAAATCCTTGTCGGAAGGATACAATTATAACCATGTGCAAACTTCATGTTCAAAGGTTTCTAAAACAATAAGGAGATCTTGAACCTATAGACAGCGCAGACAATTTGCAACTATAATGGCACTTCCCTTATACTTGATGTTCAAATGGAACTATTTAAGATAATAAGAGCATTTTTATTGTCACGCTTGTTGTAACTTGTGTGAAGTTTGCAAGAATTGAAGTGGCTTGTGATCTATGTGGATCACAATCTCCTTGCCTAAGATATAATGCTTCCATGCTTACATGTATGAACAATAGCATAAAGCCTATGATTATATGTTAAGTAGTTCTTTACCAATGCACTGAATGTTGCACAATAGTAACAACTAGAAGACCATGTTGAGTGAGGATTGCTCCAAGTGTAGACTTTGATGCATCAATCTCGATCTCAAATGGTTGTTGAAGATCCAATAATGCAAGTACTAGTATGCAACAAAGTTTGCATCTCAATTTATCAAACGCTTTTGATTGTGTTGTTGTCCAAATGAACTTTGCTTTAATGCCACCTTTGGCAACTTGTTTTGGCAACCAAGTCACATAAGTGAAACCAAGCTCCATTCCTGGATGACATGAGTCTTGGTCAAGTCCACATGCACTCCCTATGCGTCTACAATGTATCCTAGATATTGTATCTCCCACTTAGCAAATGAAAATTTCTCCATGTTTGCATATAGTTTATGATTCCACAGTGTTAAGCATTTGCTCTATATGGCACACATGATCATCTCACTTTTTGTTGATGATTAAGATAGCATCAAGGTAGACAACAACCAATGTAGTGAATAGCCAAAGATGTCATTCATCATTCACATGAATTTGGTTGGAGAGTTGGTTAGACCGAATTGCATGACTAACCAATTGAACAAAACTTCTCTTGCCTTGAAAATAAAAGAGGCAAATGACATGCAACAGGTATGAATACACAGATTATAGAAGAATAGTTAAGAAGAGTCACATCCTCAGCACAACTACAAAGCTTTAAACAGAGTTCAAAAATGAGACTTCTGTTTAATGTGAGATAAGTCGTTCTTCTTTGCATAATAAGGTGACTCCACTGTGCCTGATGTTTGAGCATGGCAGGAAGTTGCAGATTGTGCTGAAGTTGAATAAGTGTGTTTTCATGACACCTTCTGGGACATTGCTAGGTCATGTAATTTGCAAGGAAATATTGCAGTTGTGCAGCAGCTATATGTGCCAGACACAAAAGAAGTGTTGGATAGGCCAGAGATAAGAGAAGTCGGTGCCTTCATAAGCCACACTAGATATTACAAGTTGATCAAAGATTCTGCACTTTTATCTGCACCATGTGAAGAAATCCTAAAGAAGGATGAATCTGTTTATTAGACAGGGGCAGCAGGTTACATTTAATATACCAAAAAGATAGGTTTGCAACCATGCCAACACTGTAGTTCCCAGTTCTTGTTAAATTTTGCCATATACTACTTTTTCATCAGTTTTATTTTTTTTTAAATTTGTGTATGGCTTGGTTACATACTTCCTCTACAGGGTGTGTGTATATATTCATTGGTGCAAGTGAAACAACCATGTTTCCAAACAGCTGACAACCATTCCTATAGGGTCTCCTATTCACACTAAAACATGTAACACAAGCATCTACTACCTGTAGTTATCAAGTGCAAAACCCTTACATCCACTAATTCAGTGTGCTTGCGGACTATTGTTTATAATCTACTATAAAATTATATTTGGAAGATGGTAAACCTCAATTTTTTAATTTCATCATCCATTCAAACACAGCCAGTAAGTTCAAAATTTCCATTATTGCTTAAAGCCATGAGTCAGAAGCTTTCTTGAAATCCCAAGTTAAACTTTCAATGGATTATAACGGATTTTATAAATTTTCAGACTGTTTACAGATCTTATTTTCTGCCCTATTGCTGGAGTATAAAAAGAAAACGAAAATTGAACGGAAGTTTAAGCTAACTACACCTGTGTAAATCCACTGAAATTAGAATTGATGCGAGACAAATTCCTTACATGAGCAAGCTATTCTTTTCGACGAATGAATTTTCCTTTTTCTGTGCAAAAGCTGAGAAGCAATTCTCTTACACTATTTTTTTTGGTAGTGTACGACAAAAATTTTGCTCGCACTTTATTCTCTGATATCACATGGAATAAAATGGTCGTGGAAAATGCCGAATAGACTTTTGACAGTCAGCCGTTTCTAAAATATGCAGTACCAAGGGAGAGGGCCCGATGGTGGAGCGTGGGGATAGGAGCCCCACAAAAAATATATATATATTTATTTATTTTCAAACTGTCTTTATAATATGTAAAGATAAGTACATGTTAAATCAACTATGTGTCTAATCAAAAATATAATACATGTTAAATCAACTAGGTATGTGAAAATATAATACATGTTAAATCAACTAAGTATGTGTCTAATCAAAAATATAATAATTACTTTTCAACTTTTCAAACTTAGGTGAATGAGAATAGATATTTTTATTTGCATTATATATTCACTAATACAAAAATAGTGATATGACATGGACAAAACTACATTTCATTCACCATAAACATGACAGATGATCAATTTGCAGACACATTTCACCATATTACAAATAAAAGTGTTATATTTTTCATCTTTGGTTGGCAAACTTCTTGTTCCACCTTGTCCACCTAAACCTCTTTTTCTACAAATTTACCTTGCAATAATTGAAAAACAACTCTGAGGCTCGCCATGCAATACAATTTTACAAAATAAGGATTGATCATTTCAACCATAATTCACAATGATAAATGTTATTTATTTCATCCATGCCAAATATTTAAATACAGAACAATTTCAAATTTCTCAAAACAACTCTCAAATCATAGTATAATTAATATTATCAACCCGATTTCTAACCTCTCAAATCACATTGATATGTATCATTCACCTAACAATTCATATCACTTCTACCATTGATTTCATGTATGCATATGCAAATTCCCTCCAATAATTCAAATTTGTTCTCAATTGCCTATTTATAAAAGTTACCTATATTGTGTGTTGCATATTACCTTACTTTATAATTCAAATTTCATAGTTTCAATTCCAGGCACCTACTGGAGACTACTTTCAAACACCTATTGCAACTTCTAAGGTATGTATATTTCAAAGTTGTTTTAAGATTACAATAGTATAAATTGTCCAATGTATGTTTATTATTCATATGTATCGTGATTTTATTTAGAATCATTTGCATACATATGTATCATTCCACCTATCATCCTTAGTTTACAGCTGCTTTAAGAATGTTAAATTTACTATGGAATTTAAACTAATGGTATAATTGAAATGAAATATGATTTTCATACCAACTTTCATTATTGTTTTTTGAGTTTTATATGTTGTTCAAATTAAATGGATTTCAAATTATTTGATATATGTCATAGTGTCAGCTAAGTGTTTTTAAATATCTAAAATGAATAGCACCTACCATTGTCAATTATAGGTTGTTATTTATGATCTAACGTATAGGAATATACATAAAAAATAATACAGTAGTAGCTAAGGTGTTTCCTGCAATGAGAAGGCCACTGCACTAGCACAGCCCACACCACCATCATGCCCTCTCCCCTATATAACTACACTTTATTTGAGATTTTAAATTATTCTATAAATAATTAAACAGGCTTGTCATGTTCTACATAACCAAATGGTAGTAGTTCTACAACTGGACCCTCCACATCGTGGCATTCAAGGTTTTGGCTAACATGTCCTCTACTAATGTGGACCCCTCGCACAACATTGTCCTCACCACCATCTAGCCCTCTCGCTTATTTTCAATATATTTTTGATATATATATGCATATTGTATATATATGCAATATCTATACATATTGTATATATCTTTTTGTAATATGTGTGTGCGTGTTTATGTTTGCTTATATGCTTCTTATAGTTGGCTCAATACAGATGAATAATAAAGTGCAAGTTAGAACTAGGAGAGCTATAAAGAGAGCACAAACAACATTGCCTCCACACAAAAGAGGTGTGAGGTTGCCAGAATGTGAAGAGGATGAAGTTATTCCCATTCCATATCCAATCGACCCTATAATCCAAGTGAATGCAAATGTTTCAACAAATAAGGTTTTAGTGCAATGAGAATGGTCTATAGATATTATAGAATTTTCCATGAGAGACATTGAAGACAATGGAATGTCAATGAGGGGGCAATAATGAAGTGGGATCTTCCAAGAACCACATTGATGAATCGATTGATTGGTGTTACTTCTATAAAGGGGAAAGGGCCCCCAATTGTTTTGAACGAAGATGAAGAGGAAAAGGTTGTTGAATGGTGCAAAGAGATGGTTGTAATTGGACATGGATTGGAAATTATTAATTCAAAATCTAAAGTAGCACAAATATGCCAAACGAGGCCAAATTTATTCAAGAATGGAGTTCCTGGTAAGTCTTGGTGGACAGGCTTCAAAAAAAATATCGACCTCACTTTAAGGATAGCATAAGGACAAGACA
>CM021106.1:604682423-604800666 GCA_007115665.2 Sequoiadendron giganteum
TAAACCATCCAAGGGTTACATATGTGACGAATAATGCACAGGTAAAGCAGTAAATAATGACTATGTTAAGAATCTTACAATGTAAGAAACTACTGCAAATTACAAATGATTACAATAGAATTTATAGCACAATTGATAGAAAATGATCTCTCTTAACAATACCCTTTTGAATTATTGAAAACCCAACCAAAATCCGAACTTAAAGCAATCTGATTTCTCAAACCAGCAAACTGAAATAATCAACTAACAAATATTAACTCAATGAAATGCTCAAAACTCTCCAAATATACCTCCAAATTGAATGAAACGAATTGCAATGACTCCCTGGAGGATACGCGCCCAAAGTGCAATGACAAAATTGCATCAAAACTCCACCAATTATTTAGCACAAACTCCAATGCCTCTTGAAATGGTACGGACTGCTGAAAAGGCGATTTTGCAAAATAAAATAAAATACTTCAAATTAAATTCCCGTCTTCTGTGGAAAGGGGCGCCCTTGGTCTAGAATCACAATGCATCGATACCCAGAACAATATTAAATTTATTCAAAAAGTTGCTAACAAAATTCAACTTCAGCTGTATGAACACCAACAACATAGAAACTGAAAATAACATCTAAATCTTCAACATTGAAGCTCAATGTGCACTTCTGGGTGAAGCACACTCTCAATCAACCATCTAGGAGACCATAGTTTCAAGCCCGAAGAATGGAGTAGAATTGCTAAGCTCTCCCTTAGCCGGATTCTAGAATTAATTCAGAAGCATAACTTTACAACATTTTCAAAGATGATCAAAAGTTGGAGCAAGGCTTGCTTTTATAACTTTTGAGGTGACTGTTGGCTTTTCAGCTTCCAATTTTTCCTTCCAAAAGGGATGCCCAAATATGTTGAAATGTTTTTCTTTTAAGAATATAATTAATTCTCCCTCTTCTAGGCGTCCAAGGCTCATAAACATTTAATAAACATTATGAAATATTGAAATATCTCACATGAGGCATCCACCCTCAAAGACCCTCTTTTAAAACAACTTAAAGTCATTAATACTAGGCCAGGGGGGCCAATAAGAAATTAAAACATTAATGACTTAGAATAAATCATTTTACCCAAAATGAGCCTCAAAATGCTGAAGGCCAAATATGCTCCAAACTGCACTACTCGAAATGGAAACTGAGCTGACTATTGATGCTACTGCCCAAGATGGCATTGCCAGAAATAGAACTTACTAAAAATAGCAAATTCTGAAAAGTTACCCAATGAATCTGCATATCGTATCACTACGAAACCTTCCGAAAACCCAAAAAGAATCCGCAATCCAAATCTCGAAACTCCAATGTACAAGCTAAAAATAGCAAGTTCCGGAAAAGGTTATCAGATGGAGATGCATGTTACACCATTCTGAAGCTCTCCAAAAACCCAAAAAACTCCACCAGACATGCATCAAAAACTCATACATGCAAACCTTCAAAAATGCCTCAAAACCCCAATAAGATAGGAAACCCTAATTTTATCTCTGACAAGCCTACGAGCTTCCGAAAATAGGCTATCAAACACCGAAGAGCAAATGGCTAAAATGGGGACATTACAGTCCGCCCTTCCCAAAATTGTTTGTCCTCAAGCAATGCCACAACACTCCAAACTAATCCCACCAAAACAAATAGGATCACAGGGTCCAAAGTCCATCTCTAAAAAAACCCACCATGTTGATGTTGCACCACTCCAATCGTACAAATGAAGCCATTGTACCAAAACTACATTAACCTTCCCTGCAACCTCAAAGAGTTAACAAGCCTGAAGTTCAAACTGAAAAACATGGAAGGACTGAAATCATAATTCTGCAACATCTCATGCCCAACAAACTCTAAGGAGTTAATATCATCAATGCCAGTGACTATCAACATTCTGGACATAAGGAAAAATGATCTAAGTATCTCAACAATATTCTTATCAAAGAAACTCCTCAAAACATCAAACAGAGTCATAACTCCTTCAAGGCTTCTTGCAAAGAAGAAAACAACTCTTTGCAAAAGTTCAACAGTCTCATCCTTACAACTCCTCAAGGATGAACAATGCCTCCTCCGAATAATTCTGATATATTCAAGAAGGCTTCTGAAAACTTTCACCAATCTCCCTACAAGAGTCTCAAAAAGTCGAACCAAATCAAGCATTGGTTTGCTGTCCCAAGCATATGTACAAGTAAATGTACAAAGATAGTCGCTAACATGAACCTAAACACGATCTAGATGCAGATTCAAATCACTCCAAATCTTCATTTCTCCCACTTGAGACCAAAAATCATGGCTAACAAGAGATTGGAAAGTCTGAAAATGAATGCACCAACTACTGAACAAGACTGAAATGGTCAACTTGAGATCTGATTTAAGGAAAATCAACATCCAAGAAGATAAACAGCTGCTGCAAAACTGAAAATCAGCATCCCAAATATTACATCTGCTCATATCCACAGCTGAAAACAAGCTTTCTAATGATTTCATCACAGAAAAGAATTGTTCTTTGCTCAAAATCTCTCTCCAATCCATTTGTTGATAAACGAATGGATCCATCAAGTGGCTAGTAAGGAAGGGAATATCACCATCTATTCTAAAATTTTGATCCTTATCCCTCCAAGGAACCTTCCTACCATAACCCAAAATATTTTTCATTCCACATCGAGGGTGCCAAACAAAGATACCTGACCAAGAATGATCCACCACACCCCTGAAGAAATTCACAACACATCCCTGAATGCCAATCAACTCAAAATGCACACTCAGAAAATTATTGACTTCTTTGGTGAACCACTGAAGTCTATTCCAATAAAGCTTCAAAAACAAGGGAGCTTGAAACATTGTCTTCAAATCCATCTCCCAAGACAGGTTAGTGTGAGCATTAGTCAATCCAAAGGATAAACTGCCAGGCATGTAAACAACATGTTTTACCAAAACATGTTTTGACAACACCTTAGTGTCAAATAAGGGGAAGTCATCATGAATCAACACTTCCCAAATGGAGACTGAATCCTCTAAACCTCTTATGCATTCACTTACAAGCAAACGTGGAGGATTATCAATCACAGAGTATAACTCGTTCCAACATTCTCTGAGATGTTTGAGATCAGCTAGCTGGTCTCCTATCTCCATTACACCCAACTGAGCACTCACTAACATGCACTTCATTGATTCAAGCCCAAGAGTAAGCCTATCAACCTTTCTTTCACTTCCTTGAAATGCACCAATGATCTTCTTTGTGAATTCGTAGGCGTAATCCTGATCTTTAATCCAGCATATATACTCTAATTTCATAATCACTAAGGAATCGTTAATAAATTGCAGATTAAAGAGAGTAACTCCATCCCAAACTTCTTGTTTCTCTTCAATCGAACTAAGTGAGCGGTCAAATCTGAATAAGGCATGCACCTCATCCTCAATGGAAAACATGAATTGACCTTTCCACTCACAAAAGTGCAAGGATGGTGAACTGTTGATCGGTTGCATTTCAAAATCAGAACTTTGTTCCTTGTCTTTGCTGCCCCCATAGCTGCTCCAAGACTCTTGTCTTTCACCACCCACCAACTGAAAATGCTCAAGGTCATGAAGAGAATCAAATCCTACCAATTCTTCGAACCTTTGTTTACAATCAACTTCATGATGTGGTAAATCTGATAACCTCTTTAAAATCTTCATCATCAAGGGCCCCGTGGTCTTCAATCTCCATTTCCCCTTCACTGTCTCCTTGATTATATACTGAAGAAGCCCCCAACTTGACCAATGAATCATTATTGATCGCAGTCCTGAAAGTTTTAGCAACAACAAATTCTTCCTTAGTGGCTGCAACCATCTTAAAGGATTCATTATGGGGCTTATCCATGCAAGCTTCTTTAACAAAGACATTTTCTCCTCCAAGGGCCATCTCAAAGCTTGTAGTGAAATCAAAATTTTGTTCTTTATTGGGATCAAAGGGAAATTTATCCCATACAAGTTCCTTAACAAAATTAGGTGCCTTCACACCCAAATCCCAAATGTTGAAGGGTTGATTATTTTGATCAAAAGGAAATTGCCCTTCATACTCCACTTGGAATGGTGACTCTTTGAATGAGACACCTCCCAACTCAACAAAACTGATATCTTCATGAGAATCCTTCTCCAAGAGCCTAGTTTGATGAATGAACTCAAGATCACCTAAATCTCCATTATTTGTTACAAGCATACCAAGGAAGTCTTCTTAATTACTTGTCATAGACTCTTCATGTGTATTCAAAACTGATGTTGCCTCATTGCACCCATCCTCAGCATGTGCGGACAACTGCATATCAATAGGTACTTCTTGAAAAACCGCCTTGGAATCATTGAGAAACAACATTTTATTTCTGTCTTCTGCATTATTGACCACCTCATTTATTTGCTTTGTCTTCTTCAAGTGAGGCTTCAATTTTCCCTCACACTGTTTGAACAAATCTTTGATTAACATACCAACAGTAGAAGAATTATTTCCTTCTTGTTCATGAATGTTAAGCAAGTAAGATAGGATGGATTTTGGAATGTCATCCATCTCATTGATAATCAAAACTAAAATGTTTCTCATTGCTGCAACTACATCCTCCTCTTGTTCACTCCAAGTTGAAATGAAGAGGTAATGGATCAAATAATATATTCGATCTTGCATACCCAAATCTATCAGCAACACACTTGTTTTGAGTTCTGAAAAGATCTTCAGTATAGCAGCTCTTCTGGAGTACTGATTGCTATCAGTTACATCAAGATCTTGAAAACTTTCCACGAACATATGAAGAACTCTCTTCATAGTCTTATCATCATAGGGCACCAAGGGTGCGAAAATTCTCATCACTTCATTGAGGCATGAAGTAACCAACAAATTTACTACTTCATCAGGACGCCTCAGCCAATAGGGCTGATTCAAAAAAGTCACTGTAGGAGCTACTGCCAACTGCATTTCCTCTGAAGGTGATTGCTTCACTTGCCTCAAACATTGTTCTAACAAATGAAGAATGTTCTCTTCATTCTCTGTAGACTGAAATTCTTTGTCAAGACTTTCCAGCCATATAAAGTGTCTCTGCCAACTTAATCTCTTCTTCATTAGCCATACCTTAATCTAACAAGACAAGGTTTCCCAAACCTCTGAAAAAAGTGTCAACTTCAAAAAATTTAGAAGCTGATACTAAACTTTATTCTGCTTTCGGATGTAGTATCGGTCTTCTTTGACTCTCATCTGATAACCGAAGCGCTGAAACTCACAAGCTCTGATACCACTGAAATATGCCTACAAATTTTTTCCTTGATTTCAATCTCAATTACAATGCAACACACACCTGTTAAGGTTAGCTCCAAAACCAAAACGATGAGGAATAGTAGCTCTAACCAAGAATGTGCCCTAAGACTCGATGAGGGAGGAGGGGTGGGCATATGGTCAGAGGATCCCTAGGAGCTAAGTAACTCAATAACTGAAACTAATTACAATTGAAAGTGAAAAAATAAACTCAATGCCAAGAATGTTCACCAAGATCCTTGGAAGGCGAGGTGATAGCATATGGTAAAGTGCAAATTACAATATTGAAATAAATTTAGGCGGTGAACCAACCATGAGAGATTTCCACACTTCCACTTAATCAATGGGGGGAATGAAATTACAAATCAAACAATTCATCCGCTACGGCAAGCATCCACTCGTAAGTGGGAATTCACAACTTTTCAGTGGGTACAAAATGAGAGAAATAAACTATGTTCTTTTTCCACATTGGTAGTAAACCATCCACGGGTTACATATGTGAGGAACTATGCACAAGTAAAGCAGTAAAGAATGACTGAAACAATACTACTATTAATAGTCTTACAATGTAAGAAACTACTGCAAATTACAAGTGATTACAATAAAATTCAAAGCACAATTGATAGAAGATATCTCTCTTAATGATACCCTTCTGAATTATTGAAAACCCAACCAAAATCTGAACTTAAAGCAATCTGATTTCTCAAACTAGCAAACTGAAAATAATCAACCAGCAAATAGAAACTCAATGAAATGCTCAAAACTCTCCAAATATACCTCCAAATTGAATGAAACAAATTGCAATGACTCCCTAGAGGATAGGCGCCAAATGTGCAATGACAAAATTGCATCAAAACTCCACCAATTATTTAGTACGAACTCCAATGCCTCTTGAAATGGTACCGCCTATTGAAAAGGGCAATTTTGCAGGATAAAATAAAATACTTCAAATTAAATTCCCGTCTTTTGTGGAAAGGGCCACCCTTGGTCTAAAATCACAATGCATTGATACCCAGAACAAGATTAAATTTATTCAAAAAGCAGCTAACAAAATTCAACTTCAACTATATGAACACCAACAACATAGAAACTGAAAATAACATCTAAATCTTCAGCATTGAAGCTCAATGTGCACTTCTGGGTGAAGCACACTCTCAATCAACCATCTAGGAGACCATAGTTTCAGGCCCGAAGAATGGAGTAGAATTGCTAAGCTCTCCCTTAACCGGATTTTAAAATTAATTCAGACGCATAACTTTACAACATTTTCAAAGATGATCAAAAACTAGAGCAAGGCTTGCTTTTATATCTTTTGAGGTGATTGTTGGCTTTTCAGCTTCCAATTTTTCCCTCCAAAACGGACGCCCAAATATGTTGAAATGTTTTCTTTTAAAAATATAATTAATTCTCCCTCTTCTAGGCATCCAAGGCTCATAAACATTTAATAAACATTATGAATCTCACATGAGGCATCCACCCTCAAAGACCCTCTTTTAAAACAACTTAAAGTCATTAATACTAGACCAAGGGGGCCAATAAGAAATTAAAATATTAATGACTTAGAATAAATGATTTTACCCATAATGAGCCTCAAAATGTTGAAGGCCAAATATGCTCCAAACTGCATTGCCCGAAATGAACTGAGCTAACTACTGATGATACTACCCAAGATGGCACTGCCAGAAATAGAACTTACTAAAAATAGTAAATTTTGAAAAGTTACCCAATGAATTTGCATGTCATATCACTGCGAAGCTTTCTGAAAACCCAAAAAGAATCTGCAATCCAAATCTCGAAACTCCAACGTACAGGCTAAAAATAGCAAGTTCCGGAAAAGATTGTCAGATGGAGATGCATGTTACACCATTCTGAAGCTCTCCAAAAACCAAAAAAACTCCACCAGACATGCATCAAAAACTCATACATGCAAACCTTCAAAAATGCCTCAAAACCCCAATAAGATAGGAAACCCTAATTTTACCTCTGACAAACCTACAGGCTTCCGGAAATAGGCTATCAGACACCAAAGAGCGAATGGCTAAAATGGGGACATTACATGTGAGGATGCAGCAAACTCCAGTTGAGTGTAATAGTTGTAGACATGCTAAACATTTAAGGATCCCTCAGTGTTCAACCCTCTGAATTTGCCTTGGAAGGCAACTAGGTAGACTAGGTATGAGATCATGTGGAATTCGTGCTTGTTAAAATACTTAGTTATCTGATAATGAAGACAATCATTGATCAATGTAGGCCAATCATAGAATTTTGTTTTCTTCATGATGTGAGGTATCACGTAGAACATCCAGGGCTGAAACTTAGTTGCATCTTCTTGGCTTGTGATCCAGTTGAGCAAGGTGATGATAATGGCAATTTCCTCCTTGAATTCGCCTCTCCCAACATTCTTTGGCAATGTCTAATGTTTTTCTTTCATCCATTTTGATGCAATCTTCTTGCTGTACTTGTTTTTATCCATTTCCCATACTCTTTGGCATTCTTCTCGAGAGATAGTAACGCTTTCAGGCCAAGGTGGAATTCAGAAACATCTTTCTATCATATAAGGTTTTAGGTTGCAAATAGTTCTCCCATCCATTGACCGAATCTCCCTCGTTGCTAGATTGTAATGCTTGATGCAAGCAATTACGAACTCCAAGCTTTGAACTGAAAAAGGGATGGATGCTTCTGCAAGAAGACCTGAACGGCCAAGGTGCCTGATGGTGACATTGTCTGTGTCTTCCAAAGCATGCAGATTGAACACTGGCTTAATGTGGTATAAGTCAGTTTCAGTTGTCTCGATGAAATCATGATACAGTGTTGATTTAGTCTTAAACTTTGTAAGAGTGTACTCCATTCTACAAAACTCGAAGATTGCCTATAAACATGCCTATGTTCTGACAAGTTTTGCACAACTTTCTATTTTTAGCCTGCTGATTTTCCTTCATCAAATGGATGATTTTTTTGGAAATTTTTTTGAGATATGGGTTTTGCTTAGAATTTTGTTACAAGAAGACCCAAATCGTCCGTTTTTGAAAATCTTGAATGAAGACAGAAAAAGCAGCAAACACTATTTTTCTCTGAAAAACCAGAAAAAAGCTAACATCTGGGTATTGTTCAAAGGCACATTCTAGATGAACCCATTTGATTAGATTTTGAAAACCTCGAAGTTTTACTTAAAAAACAGCCACTTGAAGTTTCATTGAAAAAGTTGCGATATGGGATTTGTCCAAAAAAGTATTGAAGATAGACCCAGAAGATTGGAAGTTGTAAATTTTGAAGTTTTCTCTGACATGCAAAATAAAAAGCAGCTACTGCAACCTTGAGAAAATTCTTCAAAAATTATCCATAAGATAGAACTAGTATATACCAGCTTGCTGAAAATTGAAAACAATGGCCTCCTTCAAAGATTTGATGTTCTAGATGAAAAAAGCGTGAAAAAGCAAGCCTTCTTATGTGCTGATCTGAAAATTCATAAAAAAACCAGCAAGTTCAAGTTCTTGAATCTTAAAAATAAAGGTTTGAAGTTGTTGCTCTATTTCTTCTTGAAGCCACCTGCAAGAAAATATGAAAAATAAAACACAAAGGTGCCTTTAAATAAGCTTTGTTTTGAGTGAAACAGCCTTCTCTAACCCTAATTCCTCAAAAACCCTAATTTGAGTTTATGCAATGAGCTTAGACGTTTTTTCTTCTTTCAAGATTTTGAAATTTTCAAAAATTTAACTAAGGCAAGAGAAGTTGGGTGCTCTTCTTGGCTTGAGGCGCCTATTCTTTCCAGACTTAACCATTTTTTCATCATTTTCAACTTCTCCTCAATTTTCAACCCTAGTTTGATCCTATCTCCTGGCTTCCAGATTGATCCAACGGACAAACTAAATGTTTCACCACGGAGCCTGATCGAATCTGACATTGTTCTAGAGACATCTTCTGACAAAAACTTCATTTGACCCTTTAAATTGTCGGGTGCCTATCTCCTCTAGGGGCGCCCACTTTCTCCAGTGTTAGCCATTTTAATGATCTTCAAATTTTTGCTTGTCTTTTGACCTTCAGATGAATTCATAATTTCGGGCGTTGTACTGATCAGATCTATTGGCTGACAGGTTCATCGGATAGCTAAGAAGATTCTAGAAGGGGTCTCCTAGATACTCCATTTCTTGAAACTGTCATCTGAAGCCTCTAAACCCTAGGCGCCCTTCTTGACTGGAGGCGCATATCTTTACCAGAGTTAGTTTTTATTTTGAGTTTTTCACTGTTGCTTTCGACTTGTCATTTTACTCACTTTTTCTCCTTTGTTCAGCCTTAGATATCTGATGACTGCCAGCTCCGACAGTCATGCTGATGATTGCGTTGGAAAGCTTGATCAAATCTGACGAAATCACATTGGAGGTGCCTTCAGCAAATTCATTCATTTGACACCTCAAAAACTTGGGCACCCTTCTTCTTCTGGGGTGCCCAAATTAACCAGACTTAGCCATTTTAATTTGTTTTCACCTTCAAAGTTTTAAACACCTCTCGTCATGGCCCCTGTTTGATCTGAGTTTTTTGGCAATTGAGTGATTTGATGAGCTAACAAAGGCATCCACTGCGAAGCTGGCAGGAAACTGAAGATATTGATCACATCTGCAAACCCTAACAGTTGTATTAGGTCATTCAAAAGACTGGGCGCCCTTGGCCACCTAGGGCGCCTAGAGTTACCAAACATAGAATAATTTTCATCATTTTCATGGTTTGCATCATAGATGAAAAACTCGCGGAAAACTCGCCTAACTCGCGAGTAATCGCGAGGCAAATTGAGAGGTGAGTTAATCGCTTAATAACTCGCAGTCGGGTAATACCAAAAAATCGCAGCGCATCTTTTGAAAAAAAAACGCGAAAAAACGTGAGTAAACCAAGAAAAACGCAGGCGAAATAACAAAAAAAACATTTTTATATTTTTTGCCCTAAGTTTTTATCCACAAACTCTGCAAACAGCGTTTCATTGTTATTTGATATTTCGTTCAACAGGAGATAGCAGAAAACGCGACAACAGCTCAGGGAAAAACGTGAGGAAAAAACGAGGCAACAAAAAACGCAAGCTCAGGAAAAAATGAGACCGCGGCTCGAGAAAAACGCAAGCTCAGGAAAAAACACGACAGCGGCGCAGGAGAAAAACGCAGGCAAAGAAATCGACAGATAAGAAATTAAATTGAAGGTATTTTCTTTGATTTTCTCTGCGAGTTCAATAGATTATTCTGCATTGAAAATCTCACGAGATTCACAAACAAAAGACCTAAAAAAATTTAAAAATCTATAACGTTTTTGCCCACATAAATTTTTTAATTAATTATTTTGAACATTTTTGTCCAGCGCCAGATCTATCATAATCATATAGTAAGTTTTTTAATTAATTTTTATTTATTTATTGATTTGTAATCAAATATTTGTAAAAAATAATTTATACATACAAAAGACCTGAAAAAAATTAAAATCTATAACGTTTTTGCCCACATAAATTTTTTAATTAATTATTTTGAACATTTTTGTCCAGCGCCAGATCTATCATATAGTAAGTTTTTTAATTAATTTTTATTTATTTATTGATTTGTAATCAAATATTTGTAAAAAATAATTTATACATATTATATAATATATTATAAGTAATAAGACAATAACTATAGTCTATAATTATAAGAATTTAAAATTTTGAATTTAATTGTTTTTTAAAACTTACAATTTAATATATTAAGTCATAGATTACTCGCCAAATGCTACAGTGGTTTTTTTTCGTGTTTTTTTTCTTGGAGTACCAGCCATGGAGTTTTGTATGGTTTCAGAAGCCTTAAATTGGTGCTAGCGGCGGGGGCGTTGCCCCTCGACCCTTCCCTATACCGCGGCAGGGAGTGCGCCAGGGGCATTGCCCCCGAACCCCGCGAGGGGCGCTGCCCCTCGACCCCGCTGGGGGCGTTGCCCCCAGACCCCCACAAGGGGCGCTGCCCCTCAACCCCATTGGGCTTGCCGAGTACTCTCCAATTCCGAGTATGTAAACTATGTATTAAGTTATTAACTTATAATTTTTAATTTCATTTTTTTTTAACTTATAATTTATAATTGATTTAAGTTATAATATAATTTTTAATAATTTAATTTAATATATTAACTTATAATTTTGAATTAGATTTTTGTTTTTAAAACTTATAAATTTATAATATAATATATTAACTTGTAAAAGAAAATTAAAAACTTTTAATTTAATTTAATTTATTTTTAGAACTTAAAATTAAAAATAATTGAAATATATTAATTTTTATTATGATAAATTGATGAATAGTAGAAAAGAAAATAATAACAAAAATAATGTTATTTAAATTGCAAATTTTATTTCAATATCATATTTTATTATTATTATTGTCTTTTCTAGTATTCTACTATTCATTATTATCAATTTACCATAATATAAATTAATATATTAAAATATTTCAATCATTTTTAATTTTAATATGTTTCAAAATTCAAATCTTTCAAATTTCAATCATTTTTAAATTTTAATATGTTTCATTTATTTTGTTTAACTTTAACTTCACTTTTTATCTCTTACCATTTATCTTGTCTCTCTTTTGCTAGGTATTTTACTAATGGCTTCTGCAAGTAAAAAGAGTGGTGGCAAACCAAGAGATCCTTGCTGGAAACATGGAACACCAGGTGCAATGTGAGGAGAGGTGATTTGCAACCATTGCACCATGTCTTATTTTGGTGGCATAAATCGGTTGAAATACCACCTGGCACGAATCCCTTGTCGAGATGTTACACAATGTACAAAGGCACCCGAAGAGGTTGAGATGGAGGCCAAAGCACTCCTTGCAGCATTTGACCAAAGGAAGGAAAGTAAAAAGAGAGCAGCAGAGGCGATGGCAGCCCCATATGCAGATTTCAGTTCTACAGGGTCACAGAGGACTATGGGGGGCTCTTCTTCTCTTGGGCCACGGATACGAGGATTAGGAACTGGAAGTGTGGGCAGCCTCAGTTCTAGTTTTTTTGTTCCACGTAATACTCCTGGTGCACAACCTTCATTGGAAGGTACTTCTTGGAATAAAGAGTTGCAAAATGAGGCGAAGTTCGCATGTGCTAAATTTTGGTTCTACAACAATATTTTGTTCAATGTTACTTCTAGTCCTTATTGGGAAGGGTTGGTCACTGCATTGACCGTGGCAGGTAAGGGGTTCAAGGCCCCAAGTCCTTATGAGTTGAGTGGGCCATTATTGCAGAATGAGGTCCAAAACACACACAAACTAGTGGAGGAACAAAGGAGAACTTGGGAAAAGAATGGCTGCACCATTATATCTGATGGGTGGACGGATGGCAGAAATAGGACACTCATCAACTTTCTAGTGGCTTCAAGGGGACAATTGGTATTTCTAAAATCAGTTGATGCCTCCAATGAAACAAAAAATGCAGAGACCTTGTGCAACATGTTGGATGAGGTGGTGATGGAAGTAGGAGTTCAAAATGTAATTCAAATTGTGACCGACAATGCAGCTGCATATGTGGCAGCTGGTAAACTTCTAATGGCGAGGCATCCTACATTATTTTGGAGCCCTTGTGCTGCCCACTGTCTTGACTTGCTCCTTGAGGACATAGGGAAACTAAGTTGGGTGAAGAATGTGGTTGAAGATGGAAGGAATATCACAAAGTTCATCTACAATCACACATGGGTCCTAAGTCTTATGAGAGAGCACACTGATGGTAAGGATCTCGTGCGATTAGGAGTCACACGCTTTGCCACCAATTTCCTCACCTTGCAGAGTATTTTAGCTACATTGCCCAACCTCAAGCGCATGTTTGTGAGTGAAAAATGGTTGGAGAGTTCTTATTCCAAGAAGCCTGAAGCAGATAAAGTCAAGAAGACCATTTTTGATGATAGATTTGCCAAACAAATGGAGGAGATCATCAATGTAAGTTTTCAAACTTTGATTGATGATTTAGTTTTTTGCTTTCTAATATTACAACTTGCTGATTTTGTTATTTTTTTTATATTTTAGGTGTCAGAACCGTTGGTTAGAGTTCTACGATTGGTGGATGGGGATAAAAGCCCCATGGGGTATTTATATGAGGCCATGGATAAGGCCAAAGAGGCAATTCAACATTTATATGGGTCAAACAAGACCAAATATGAACCCATATGGCGCATAATAGATCGGAGGTGGAACCGACAACTCCACCAACATATTCATGCTGCTGCCCACTTTTTGAACCCCAAGTTTTATTTCTCTCCTACTTTCAAAGAAGATACAGAGGTTCTTGTTGGCCTCAACACATGTATTGAGAGATTGGTTAGTAATGATGAGCTTCGAGATCTCATACTTGATGAGATACAGAGCTATAAGAAGGTCGAAGGGCCATTGTTTTCTTCCAAAGATTGCATTCGTAGGAGAGACACTCTACAACCAGGTAACAAATTCATGTGTTTAATATTGTTTTACTATTTATGTTAATGTTTAAGTTTATTAAATCCTCACTAAGTTATAAATGACAATTGTTATCCTTGCAGATTTGTGGTGGGAAGATTATGGTGCCACAACGCCTAATCTTCGAAAGGTTGCCATTCGTATTTTATCGCAGCCTTGTAGTGCATCTGGTTGTGAGCGCAACTGGAGTGTCTTTGAGGCCATTCACACGAAGAAGCGCAATCGGTTGACTCAAAAGCGCTTGAATGACCTTGTCTACGTTCGGTACAACCTTCGGTTGCATGAGAAGAAGGTACAAGGGCTGAGTTCACATGAAGCACTTGACCTTGATGACATTGATCCATTCTCAGATTGGACTGCTGAGCCTGATGAGGTCGATGTGGAACCATGGATAAGTGATGAGGAGTTCGCTGAGATGGAGAGGGAGGTAGAGGCAGCTGAATGGGAAGCAGAGGTGGCAGCATATGAGGAGGAAGTAGGCGAGCTTGGTCAGTCAGCAGAGGTTTCTTCACACACACAGCTTGATCCTATCCCTATGGATGAGGCACCTGTCGACGCACCTGTTGAGGCTCCTATTGAGAACACTACAACTATACCATCTACATCAGCACCACCCACACAACAGCGACAAAAGCTTTTGAGTTTCAGTCGGAGAAGAAATTTAGGATAGATAATTTTTATTGATATTGAAACTTGAAGTTGATATGTATTGAGAAGTCGAACTTGTTTTTTAGTCTATGATACATTGATGATTGATATGTATTAAGGTTTTAAACTCTAATTTTGATTTATATATGATGAAATCAGTTGATAGTAGATACATTGATGATTGATATGCATTAGACTCTAATCTTGATTTATATATGATGAAATCAGTAATATGTTCTAAAAATTCAGTTTATATGTGTGTTTTTAAATAATATCTTAAAAAATTATGTATTTTCAAATGTTCGATAAATTTGCCGAGTTATTGCCGAGTTTTTCCCCGAGTTTTTGCCGAGTCCCGAGTTTTTAAATTTTTTGGGTGCTGAAAGTTTGCGAGTCCGAGTTTTCAACTATGGTGAGTACCACAGAATTGTCATAGTCAAAGAAAATATCCTCTCATTAATCAGCATAAAGTTCCCAATATCTATAGGGCATGTCATCAAGTAAAAAGTTCTCAGCTATGGTGGTATTGGTCTGTAATCTCATCAATTTAAAGCTTGTAGAAGTTAAGAACCACCAAAAAAGTACTGTGCTTCTTATCTATGAAATAAATGAGAGTAGGAAGTAATGCTGTGGAAAAGAAAGTGGACACATAAATTATTATCCTAGAAAGCCACAGTGTGGAGGAAAAACCAGCTTGTGGTAGTGACAACTGCACCTCTACCAAAAGGCAAGTACAATGAATTGCAAGAGAGTGTAGATAGCATTCTGCCCCTTGCTTCCACTAATACATACTCACTGTCAAGCCATAGATTCGTATTACAATTGGAATCCTACTTTCAATGCTTACAACACTCAATTCTACCTCCCCCCTCAATTGCCTTCTTCAATTTTATTTATAGATGGTGTATGAAAAGACAAAGGAGTTAGTTTGCTTCAAATTCTCACAGAATGACATTGAGTGGAACCACCACTTTTCACAGACTGGCGGTGGCAAAACCACTTGGGTGTTTCCAGAACCATCACACCAGTTTTGAAATTACTGCTTGTGTAGAACCAATGATTTTTGTTGATGTTTTCAATGATTTCGTAGTGTCAAAATTTACTGAAAATGATTCATTTAATTTGTATGATTCATTTCAGGTCACACCTCCCTGCTTAGAGGAGCTTTTGGTCCACCAAAAAATTACACTAGAAATATAGAAGAATTCCTACCTCCATATCTAAATCTTCTGTGTCCCTGTGACTAGAACACTCTCCCATATCAAGCTAATGTCCAGCAATTAGGAAGTAGTACTCTATCACACTTTTAAACCTGCGATGAGTATTAGAGTTTCCTTGGTGTCCTTACCATGATCCCTCAATGGCAGTCACTTGCTTTGAGAGCCTCCAATTTTAGCTGCAAATGACAACCCCTTACCATTAAATGGTGGCAAGGCTGCGCAAATCTCAAGGGTTAATAATCTGCTCTGATACCAAAATTAGTCCATAAGCTCATCAATTTAAAGCTTGTAGAAACTGAAAACTGACCAAAAAGGACTGTGCTAATTATCTATGAAATAAATGACAGTTAGAGAAGAAGTAACGCTATAGAAAAGAAAGTGGACACATGGATTTTTATCCTGCAAAATCTCAATCTGGAGGAAAAACCAACTTGTGTTAGGAGCAACTGCACTTCTACCAACCCTTACTAATAGTTAGGCAAGTGCAATGAATTGGAAGAGTGTGTGGATAGCAATCTGCCCCTTGCTTCCACAAATACATACTCTGTCAAGCCATAGCTTCACATTACAATTGGAATCCTACTTTCAATGCTTACAACACTCAATTCTACCTCCCCACAACTCAATCACCTTCTTCAATTGTATTTATAGATGCTCAAGAGCCCTTCCATGCATTGGAAGGTTTCCAAACCAAGAAAATGAAGAGATAAAGGCACTGTTTCACTTCAAATTCCCACAACATGACATCAAATGGAACTGCAGCTTTTCACAGTCACAACTGTCAGGCAGATCAGGATTCATCACAGCAGTTTTAAATTGCCACTTGTGTAGAAGCAGCAGTCTCAAAACTTCCTGAAAATGATTTTAAGTGCCAAAACTTACTGAAAATGGTTCCTTTATTTGTGTGATCCACTTCACGTCAAGTATACCATGCAAATCCACATGAAAGTTCTGAAGCACCTGATGAAAAAGATTTTTATCCCAAGTCCATGCTTGATCTCCCATCTAGAGAAGCAGAAATAAAGCCTTAAGCACAGAAATCCTGGAATATTGACAAGAACTTGTCTGATATGGGTATAGAGGCTGTCAGTTGATGCGAAGCAGTATTTTTTGTAGCTGTATGTACATTTTTTTAATCATAAATTCAGCTTCAATTCAATGTCTGAAGAAAATGTCTGGGAGGTAATGACAAATAAGATGGCATACAAATTAGTAATCGGGGATTTGTGTTTGTGTGTAGGGGCGTGTAGGTGCACACCCACATGTGTGTGTGTGTCTGTTTGTATGAGAGAGAGAGACAGAGAGAGTTAAGGGAAGGTATGCATCAAAGCATATTAACAATATTTAGAGTGCTAATAATCAAAAACAATATTTAGAGTGCTATTTTAGCAAGGACATTGTACACACCAATCGGTTCCATGAAAACATTGCTTGATAAGTGAAAGCTCTGACTTAAGTATAAGCCATATTAACAATATTTAGGCTGCTAGTTTACCCAGAAATTTAAACTCATTAATTGGTTCAGCATATACTTTCCACCATTAAAATTTAAAACCCTTCATAAGTATTGAGATTTTCAAAAACGAAACAATTAATGACCTATCATACAAAGAATGGTAAGAGTAAATGCAATTTGGTCAGTAACATACCTTGATAGATGCTGGGTAAGGTGGCAATGGATCTGGAGCCCATAAGTCGGTAGCTAAAATTAATCCCAATGCCTCATGCAGTGGGACTGTGACTGGTTCTAAGCATTTTGTAATGCTCAGGACCAAATTTATTGCATCCTCTACAGAGATCATTGAAGATGGGGAGCATGTAGCTGCTGCATGAAATTTTTGCTCCTCTGCCATGGGTATTATTTACAACTATACAAGAACTTTAAAATTATCTGCCAAGTTTATGGAAAATCTGCAGGGATGGAGAACAAATCAGCAATAAATACAAAATAATGCATTAGAAGCAAAATTCAGAGGCAAACTAGGCATTTCCATTGAGTCAAGAGTTATATTATCTGATAGCAAATAAACTATGATTAGTTCTTTGCTACCGTAAATTGCCAATAACAGCAATACAATGTGAAATCCACAAGTCCTCTGTTTCCAATCAATAGCCAATCAATCCTTTAATACAAAGATTGAAATCAACCACAAGGAACATAGATTGTTAAGAAGAGCAATGCAATGTTAAGTAACCAGTTATCTAATGCTTTGTTTGCAATCAAAAGTTAACCAAACACTTGAATTAATAAGTCTGAAATATATCACAGCTCAAGAGTGGGGTCTAAATGTTATCTAGTTTAACTGGACCTAAAGGTTACATTTGGGAGTAACAACTCCAATATTGAACAAAAATGGCGTTAAAATATGTAATACCCCTCCCTTTTGCTCTGTTGTGCAAACAGTGTTGTTCCCCTTATTATGCTTTAGTTTCTGTTTGTACTTGACTATGTACTCGGTTACGGTTGATCACTATTTTGTCGTGATGTGGTGATGTATCTTGATGTGATGATACTGTATTCTGATGTTATTATGATGGCATGTTTTGAATTAGCATAAGTGGATATTCGAATTAATGATATTTTATGCTTTTGATTAAAGTAATATGTTAGATACGTCAGTTAGTAATACTGTATTGGTGAAGGGGACGGTATCGCATCACTCGCTTGCGAGCGCCCTGCGATTCCGTAATTTCCTCTTCACGGTGTGTTTTAATTATGACAGATATATGCAACTGCTAAAAATAGTAAGTACTCACCAAACACCAACTGGTACAAAACTGAAGATCACTAAGATGCCTTGTGGCTTACTATGAATAGTAAGCACTATAAAATGGCCACTGTTATAAATAGAAAGTCCTACCAAAAACCAACATTGAGCCCAATGTTGGCCACTGAGTCCCCTAAACAACTCCAACTAGCCTACAAGAACTCTGGAATAAGCTAATGGACAATCCCACTGCTCAAGAGCAAGAAGGGGACATTACACCATCCCAGCACAAGCACTTGACAACACAAACTATCTCCCCAACTATGACAACACCAGCATCCTTTCAACAACTCCAACACACAATCTCCATACAATTGGCATCAATGACCAACTCCAACAAGCGTACTTGCAACAGTTTTGATGTGACCTTCATCTTTGCAATCAATGCACCATAATTATTTGGTTCTTTATTGGTTTCTTTCTCCATCCTCAATCCCTTCATCATTCAAAGCATATCCTCCTTGGTGCCTCTACTGTTCCTAATTCAACATGCAAGTATTGTAATATCATAACATGTGCGATGATCTTGGGGAGATGCTCAAAAAGTGTGTCTACATCTTCGATTGCCTCTAACTTATTTTAGATTGTGTCTTGCGAGACTTGCCTTCTTTCAACTTCTTAACATGTGTATTCTTTTACAAATATATATCGCACATATCCAAGATCTTTCTTGAGATCGTCATCTCTTTGTTGATTTGATTCCACTAGTTCCTCAAACAACTATACCATTTATATGGCCATCTTTTATTGCCCAATGCTACCCATGTTAATCTACCCAAATTCTTGAAGGCAACAATATCAAATGTTTACTTATAAAGATGATAACAATTAACTATTATAGAGTAAACCAAATAATCATAGATAAATGATTTATACCAAAATTTGTAGAGTAATACCGAAAATTACTTTATTCATTCAATACATTTTCTCATACAAAACTATAGTCCAAGGAGCATTCACAAGATCAGACTACCTTCCCTGATTGCTAGTTGTATATGAAACCCCTGACAATTGCCAAGTAACCACAATCGTCGACAACTACTTAAAAATTGGTTTCCAATAACTACCACAAGCCAACAAATAATTAACACATTGTCAGGAATAATCAATTGAACAAACATAACAAGGACAAAATACACTAACAACATGTGTCAACTACACCTATCAACCTGAACCAATTCATTCCATTGTCAAAGAGCATCAATCTAATTTGCCAAGGTTGGCTAAAGGTGACAAGAGATGGAGTTGACACATGTCAACATATTTAATCATTTATTTAGTTGTGTGTGTGTATTGTCATAGCCATGTTCTTAAAAAATAAAACAAGAATGGCACTAAAAAATTAAAAAGATTTAACCAAAACAAATTGGAAGGTAAAAAGAAAAAGAAAAAAACGATGTCCCAAAGCATGTAGTATAAAGATAAATTCACATTGAATTTTCAATTTAAGACAATAAAATTTGAAAATTGAATTTGAATAAAGTTAGAGAAAATGGATCAACATAACTCATAATCCAAAAACAACAAAAGTTTTATTTGTATTGTTGAAAATTTGAGAATATAGTTGAATACTTCTCCTCAATATACAATAGAACACCTCCCTCTCCTCCCCTCCCATACTCCTTGCTTGACAAGGAAGGAGAAGCTCACTTTATAGGCTTAACGGAGGAGGCCCTAATTGAGTACTCCTGACTCCCTTAGTTATAGCCAATAGAAGTGATTTGGGGGCCCCAAGGTAGAATCCAATGAACAACACAACCAAACGGATTCAACTACCTTATGTGCAAAAATGGTTTGTGCGCAAGATGAGAGATTTAAATATGCATAGTGCAAGAAAACAAGGAAGACAAAGAATACAATTAACAACCAAAATAGAACTATATCAAGAAGCTTGTATTATGCTAGTTATGTACATTATTCGTGAGAATAGATGTGTGTTATCTATCTCCTCATCTAACCAGCTATAAGGAATGGCTATGTACAATATTATAAAGGGAGGAAGATGAAGTGTTGGTTGGAACTAATACATTTCACATTCGGCTTCAACTATCACAACCATTCATGACCGTTGAGGACTAGTCAAGCCTTGCAGTACTGTGGAAGTCAAGTAAGGATTTGCACATTGGAATTTGAGTGTTAAGTTGGATGTCAAACATATTGACGAAAACGCAAAGGACATCGAGCAACACCCAACAACATGATTGAGTGACCCAAATCCTCCTAGATTAGTCACCCCTCCTTGAAGAACAATAGTCCTCATTGCACGTAGTTGCAACAAATTGACAAGCTACATTTCTATGAACCATTTTTCCTACGAAGGAACTTGACCTACTTTGACAATTTCGAAGAGAAGGATTTCTCATTGTCTTGTCAATTTGGCCCTAGTGTCAATGACTTGATCCAATTCTACAAGGATGTATTCTTTATTGATTGTCCTCTATTGAAGAGTCTCTACCAACATTTAAAGTATCTAACAAAAGTGGAAAGTGATGGCTCAAGAAGTTTGCATTAAATACTAGATGCAACCCAAACTTTGAAGGCAAGTTAACCTCAAAAGCATTATCACTTAATTGTTTGGTGATGTTGTAGGTCCCATACCAAAGTGGACAAAGCTTGTGGTAAGGTCAAGCCAATCTTTCATTATGCAAGTGTAGCAAAACTTGATCACTGATCTAAAAAGTATGTCGTATCCATTGCTTGTCATGGCACTACTTGTACTTTGCATTAGTCTACTACAAAATGGCTTGGACTTGCTACTAAATGTATTGAATATGCTAAATAATTGTACAACCTTGTCAACTTCCTTTTGAGCAAAAGGAGTTGTTAAGTTGATGGTAGAATAGGATAAGCTAAGTCAATTGGTACCAAAAGTTGGAAACCCAAACAAACCTAAAAAGGATTGCGGTAGAGTTGTGCAAAGCTCTACAATAATTCTACTAAATGAAAGGCAGGATTTCATCCCAAGTGTGATCCTTCTATGAATCGCATGCCTTGAAAAGATGCACTATCATCCAATTTACTGCTTTCATCTGTCCACCAATCTAGGGATGAAATGCAGTAAATTTGTAAATTGCTCAAGAACCTTGTGTCCCTATCTAACAAGATAGTTTATGGGATTCCAAAGTGGATCCAAACATGTTGAAAATACAATTGAGTTGTTTGCAAAGATGAGATTGTTTTCTAAATCAAGGAATCAAAATTGCCATTGAACATACCTAAAATCTCCCACATCCTAATATCACCTGATTCATCCAATCATTTCCCCTTCCAATATTAATTAAAATATAACCAATTATTTAATTAACCTTTCCAATCATCTTCTTAGCATTAATCAAACAAATTTTGATCATTTATTTAATTAATTAATCATTTTAGCCCTTTTCCACTATAGTCCAGCCTACATTTATTTAATTAAGTTCACCCATCATATCCCTATCTTCCAAAAATTAAATAAATACAAACTATTTATTTAATTCCACTTTTCCACCCTCAAACCATTAGTACACTAGAATCAATTATTTAATTTAACAAACATTTGCACAAGTCAAAGCAAATCTTGTGCAAGTTCCTAGATAGCACATGTATCCAAAAAAGGACTTTTGCATGTACAATGACCCATGCTTCCCACTTCTCCAAAAAGTCCTCTCATGCAATCTTGTCCATCCATTTGATCAAGAATATCTTGACCCTTCACATAAATCCAAATAAGGACTTTTTGGTCTTCAAAAAAGGTTTTTTTATCCTTACCATTCATCATTTTCCATGAAGATCCCCACCATCTAATCTCCTTGAATCATCGAGCTCCTTTTGTGCACCAATTGCAATGTGCCACTTGGAAGTCTCTCATGGCTCTAGACCTTTCAAGCAATCTCATCCATTGATCTCTCCAATCAGTCCTAGCCGTTGATCCAACATCCCTCAACTCTATAAATAGCATGTCATATGAGTTATTTTTATCAACACTTATGAATGCTAGGTTATGTTGCTAGTTTGAGCACCAACATCCTATCTCTCCCATCAAAAATCATCTCGAGCACAACCACACATTGTGTGCAACAAGAGGCTTTAGTGAGAAACTTGTCCTAATTTTTTATCTTGGGTGCATGCGCCTCTTAAGCTCAATTGGAGGTGGCAATTCGACATGGAATGAAGGTTTGAGTTTTGTTACTTGAGTCTTTCATTTGTGTTTCTTGCATGCTTGTCCACAACCATCTTTGAGAATCTATCAACTACTACAAAAACATAACCATTACCATGCTTGATAATAGGGTAGCCTGAGAGGAAGTCCATGGAAACATATTCCCACAACCTCTTTGGAACCAATAGAGACATGTACAAACCTTGCTTCTTGTTGATTGGTTTGGCAATTGCACATGTGGTGCAAGACCTAATGTATTTGAAGACATTTGACCTAAGGTGTGGCCAAAAGAAGTACTTCTACAACACCGCAAGGGTCTTTTTCAATCCCAAGGTGTCTTGCAACCTTGTTTAAATGAGCCTCCATATTATCTTTTATCTCTCTACCTCATACAAAATGTACAAGTGCCCAAGGTGGTATAGGATTCCAGCCTACAAGTAGAAAATTAGGACTAAATACCACAAAGCAATTAAAGATAGATATCTGCAAAATCCTTGTCGGAAGGATACAATTATAACCATGTGCAAACTTCATGTTCAAAGGTTTCTAAAACAATAAGGAGATCTTGAACCTATAGACAGCGCAGACAATTTGCAACTATAATGGCACTTCCCTTATACTTGATGTTCAAATGGAACTATTTAAGATAATAAGAGCATTTTTATTGTCACGCTTGTTGTAACTTGTGTGAAGTTTGCAAGAATTGAAGTGGCTTGTGATCTATGTGGATCACAATCTCCTTGCCTAAGATATAATGCTTCCATGCTTACATGTATGAACAATAGCATAAAGCCTATGATTATATGTTAAGTAGTTCTTTACCAATGCACTGAATGTTGCACAATAGTAACAACTAGAAGACCATGTTGAGTGAGGATTGCTCCAAGTGTAGACTTTGATGCATCAATCTCGATCTCAAATGGTTGTTGAAGATCCAATAATGCAAGTACTAGTATGCAACAAAGTTTGCATCTCAATTTATCAAACGCTTTTGATTGTGTTGTTGTCCAAATGAACTTTGCTTTAATGCCACCTTTGGCAACTTGTTTTGGCAACCAAGTCACATAAGTGAAACCAAGCTCCATTCCTGGATGACATGAGTCTTGGTCAAGTCCACATGCACTCCCTATGCGTCTACAATGTATCCTAGATATTGTATCTCCCACTTAGCAAATGAAAATTTCTCCATGTTTGCATATAGTTTATGATTCCACAGTGTTAAGCATTTGCTCTATATGGCACACATGATCATCTCACTTTTTGTTGATGATTAAGATAGCATCAAGGTAGACAACAACCAATGTAGTGAATAGCCAAAGATGTCATTCATCATTCACATGAATTTGGTTGGAGAGTTGGTTAGACCGAATTGCATGACTAACCAATTGAACAAAACTTCTCTTGCCTTGAAAATAAAAGAGGCAAATGACATGCAACAGGTATGAATACACAGATTATAGAAGAATAGTTAAGAAGAGTCACATCCTCAGCACAACTACAAAGCTTTAAACAGAGTTCAAAAATGAGACTTCTGTTTAATGTGAGATAAGTCGTTCTTCTTTGCATAATAAGGTGACTCCACTGTGCCTGATGTTTGAGCATGGCAGGAAGTTGCAGATTGTGCTGAAGTTGAATAAGTGTGTTTTCATGACACCTTCTGGGACATTGCTAGGTCATGTAATTTGCAAGGAAATATTGCAGTTGTGCAGCAGCTATATGTGCCAGACACAAAAGAAGTGTTGGATAGGCCAGAGATAAGAGAAGTCGGTGCCTTCATAAGCCACACTAGATATTACAAGTTGATCAAAGATTCTGCACTTTTATCTGCACCATGTGAAGAAATCCTAAAGAAGGATGAATCTGTTTATTAGACAGGGGCAGCAGGTTACATTTAATATACCAAAAAGATAGGTTTGCAACCATGCCAACACTGTAGTTCCCAGTTCTTGTTAAATTTTGCCATATACTACTTTTTCATCAGTTTTATTTTTTTTTAAATTTGTGTATGGCTTGGTTACATACTTCCTCTACAGGGTGTGTGTATATATTCATTGGTGCAAGTGAAACAACCATGTTTCCAAACAGCTGACAACCATTCCTATAGGGTCTCCTATTCACACTAAAACATGTAACACAAGCATCTACTACCTGTAGTTATCAAGTGCAAAACCCTTACATCCACTAATTCAGTGTGCTTGCGGACTATTGTTTATAATCTACTATAAAATTATATTTGGAAGATGGTAAACCTCAATTTTTTAATTTCATCATCCATTCAAACACAGCCAGTAAGTTCAAAATTTCCATTATTGCTTAAAGCCATGAGTCAGAAGCTTTCTTGAAATCCCAAGTTAAACTTTCAATGGATTATAACGGATTTTATAAATTTTCAGACTGTTTACAGATCTTATTTTCTGCCCTATTGCTGGAGTATAAAAAGAAAACGAAAATTGAACGGAAGTTTAAGCTAACTACACCTGTGTAAATCCACTGAAATTAGAATTGATGCGAGACAAATTCCTTACATGAGCAAGCTATTCTTTTCGACGAATGAATTTTCCTTTTTCTGTGCAAAAGCTGAGAAGCAATTCTCTTACACTATTTTTTTTGGTAGTGTACGACAAAAATTTTGCTCGCACTTTATTCTCTGATATCACATGGAATAAAATGGTCGTGGAAAATGCCGAATAGACTTTTGACAGTCAGCCGTTTCTAAAATATGCAGTACCAAGGGAGAGGGCCCGATGGTGGAGCGTGGGGATAGGAGCCCCACAAAAAATATATATATATTTATTTATTTTCAAACTGTCTTTATAATATGTAAAGATAAGTACATGTTAAATCAACTATGTGTCTAATCAAAAATATAATAATTACTTTTCAACTTTTCAAACTTAGGTGAATGAGAATAGATATTTTTATTTGCATTATATATTCACTAATACAAAAATAGTGATATGACATGGACAAAACTACATTTCATTCACCATAAACATGACAGATGATCAATTTGCAGACACATTTCACCATATTACAAATAAAAGTGTTATATTTTTCATCTTTGGTTGGCAAACTTCTTGTTCCACCTTGTCCACCTAAACCTCTTTTTCTACAAATTTACCTTGCAATAATTGAAAAACAACTCTGAGGCTCGCCATGCAATACAATTTTACAAAATAAGGATTGATCATTTCAACCATAATTCACAATGATAAATGTTATTTATTTCATCCATGCCAAATATTTAAATACAGAACAATTTCAAATTTCTCAAAACAACTCTCAAATCATAGTATAATTAATATTATCAACCCGATTTCTAACCTCTCAAATCACATTGATATGTATCATTCACCTAACAATTCATATCACTTCTACCATTGATTTCATGTATGCATATGCAAATTCCCTCCAATAATTCAAATTTGTTCTCAATTGCCTATTTATAAAAGTTACCTATATTGTGTGTTGCATATTACCTTACTTTATAATTCAAATTTCATAGTTTCAATTCCAGGCACCTACTGGAGACTACTTTCAAACACCTATTGCAACTTCTAAGGTATGTATATTTCAAAGTTGTTTTAAGATTACAATAGTATAAATTGTCCAATGTATGTTTATTATTCATATGTATCGTGATTTTATTTAGAATCATTTGCATACATATGTATCATTCCACCTATCATCCTTAGTTTACAGCTGCTTTAAGAATGTTAAATTTACTATGGAATTTAAACTAATGGTATAATTGAAATGAAATATGATTTTCATACCAACTTTCATTATTGTTTTTTGAGTTTTATATGTTGTTCAAATTAAATGGATTTCAAATTATTTGATATATGTCATAGTGTCAGCTAAGTGTTTTTAAATATCTAAAATGAATAGCACCTACCATTGTCAATTATAGGTTGTTATTTATGATCTAACGTATAGGAATATACATAAAAAATAATACAGTAGTAGCTAAGGTGTTTCCTGCAATGAGAAGGCCACTGCACTAGCACAGCCCACACCACCATCATGCCCTCTCCCCTATATAACTACACTTTATTTGAGATTTTAAATTATTCTATAAATAATTAAACAGGCTTGTCATGTTCTACATAACCAAATGGTAGTAGTTCTACAACTGGACCCTCCACATCGTGGCATTCAAGGTTTTGGCTAACATGTCCTCTACTAATGTGGACCCCTCGCACAACATTGTCCTCACCACCATCTAGCCCTCTCGCTTATTTTCAATATATTTTTGATATATATATGCATATTGTATATATATGCAATATCTATACATATTGTATATATCTTTTTGTAATATGTGTGTGCGTGTTTATGTTTGCTTATATGCTTCTTATAGTTGGCTCAATACAGATGAATAATAAAGTGCAAGTTAGAACTAGGAGAGCTATAAAGAGAGCACAAACAACATTGCCTCCACACAAAAGAGGTGTGAGGTTGCCAGAATGTGAAGAGGATGAAGTTATTCCCATTCCATATCCAATCGACCCTATAATCCAAGTGAATGCAAATGTTTCAACAAATAAGGTTTTAGTGCAATGAGAATGGTCTATAGATATTATAGAATTTTCCATGAGAGACATTGAAGACAATGGAATGTCAATGAGGGGGCAATAATGAAGTGGGATCTTCCAAGAACCACATTGATGAATCGATTGATTGGTGTTACTTCTATAAAGGGGAAAGGGCCCCCAATTGTTTTGAACGAAGATGAAGAGGAAAAGGTTGTTGAATGGTGCAAAGAGATGGTTGTAATTGGACATGGATTGGAAATTATTAATTCAAAATCTAAAGTAGCACAAATATGCCAAACGAGGCCAAATTTATTCAAGAATGGAGTTCCTGGTAAGTCTTGGTGGACAGGCTTCAAAAAAAATATCGACCTCACTTTAAGGATAGCATAAGGACAAGACAAAGATCGAGCACTGAATTCAAGGTTATCGCATTCTATGATACATTGTCAAAGGTCTATGTAGCTAATTTGTATCGTCCATTGAAGATTTATAACTTCGATGAGACTGACATTCAAGCTGGAAGAAATGGTGCAATTCAAGTGCTTGCAATAAAGGGAAACTGAAGTGTTTCGTACATTATACCAAAGAGTTGGGAGTGGATAACAATTTTATGTTGTGTGAATGTTGTTGGAAAAAAAATACCTGGTTTCTATATGTTTAAGAGCAAAAAACATCTAAAGAATTATATAGATCATTGTGAACCAGGTGCATTTTGTAAGGCCTAACTAATGTCTAATCAACTTGGTGTTAAACACACAATTCAAATGAAGGGTTCCTAGCTAAATAGTCCACTAAACCCTTGTTAAGGCTTCATTTAATTATCAACTAGGGCTTCATAAGCTTTTGATGATGTTGGCACGGTATGTACATTCGCGGACTCTACACAACCTATATCATCAAGTATAGGTGGTTTACACATGTGTAGGAAAATAATAAAGATTGTAAAAGGGAAAGGAAGCATAAACTACAAAACAAGGGAAATAACTTAATATACTACTAATGTTGCAGGTACTTTTTGCTTGGCACTATAACTGATAAATGCTTACCTAATGATAGGTCTAGTTATTGGCTTATTTTATGTCACTTTCATGCCAACTTTTAGACAATTTTATATATACTTTCCAGACAATACTCCTATATTATACTACCTTTTCATACTTATTGTACAGACTTGGATCTAAAATATAATGATGGAAATATAGTTATGACATAATGGTATTGCATGGTTTATATGTAGATATGCATGAAATGTGGATGGAATTTTATGTTTTAATTATGATAGTTAGTCTTGTGCACATGCTTTTTGAATTAACCTTTTTGTAGCCAAGGAGGAATTGTAGCACGTAGCAGTTGAAAGCTAAACTCGCAGCAAAAGGAAGACTATGACACCAAAATAGGGGAGTTTCATATTAAGCTAAATGTGATAATTGTTGATTAAAGACACTTGATGGAGATTGAACGTGCATCATTATAACAAGTTAATAACCGTTGAAAAAGGACTCCTTTACTGATAGGATTTTGACAAATGTTTGTGTGTTTTACATGCAATCTTGTTTTACAAAGTTTCGGTCCTATTAGGATTCTTCTTTCTTTTTAGTTATGATTTGAACAATTCAATCTTAACTATACGCTCTGATATTTAGGAGTGGAAGTTAATGATTGCAGTTAGTTGTTGCTTTGAATAAGATTCCCTCGATCTTGTATATAGTTGATGGTTGAATCCTTAGTTGGTTTTTCAATCTTTCATTATCAATTATTTTTAGTTTCAAGACATGATGGATATTCAAAATGGTTAAATATAATATGTGAGAAGATCTTGTGTAATATTTCATGATATGCAATGAATGAAGTCAAATTCACTAGATGCATAGAATCTGTTAGTTAGGTTTGGTTTCAGTTAAGTGAGAACAACCACTTGAGCAAGCCACCCAAGGTAACTATTCATCACTTCATTTTCGAGTTTCTTATCTTTATTTAATTAGTTTTTTTGTTTATCATTACTTCATGAACTAAATGCAAGTTAAACTAGAATCTCATACTTTGCTTATCGATGATGAATTTCCATGAACATGCATGTAATGGTTAACCAGTAGTACTGTGGAGGTTAAATTAGTTGAGTTGTTATTTTGACTACTTTTGAATTGATACAATGATCTTTTATTTACAACACTTTAGTTATAGTTTAAGTTGTACGTACCCGTAGCCATTAGTTCTGATTTGTTTCTTTCATTGTTATGTAATTTACAATTTCCAACAAGTAGAATAACTCGAATAGGACAACTTAGGTAGTTTCAAGTCTCTAAAGGCATATACAATGTTGCACCAGATCACAAGTTTACAAACCTTGGGTTGAAATTTTAATGTAGTCTTTGCAATGTTGAGTGGATTGTTCAGTCAGATAAACCTCTGAATTGTGTAAGCTCTACCAAGTTTACAATACATTAGTTTCGACTCTACGTTTTTGTTTTTGTTGTCAGGGATGATGTTACCTTCATAGACTTGTTTTTTAAAGTTTTCATAGTTACATTTTATTTTTAGCATTAGGATTGTTAGACTTAATCTTTTCAACACTAGAAGATGCATTTACATTGTGCAAGACCGCTACTTTATAAAGCTATATTTCATGTATGCGGAGGTAGAGAGATTCTTTGGGTATATTCCTTCCCTCTACATGCCAATAAGCCATAGCAAAAATTGGTGAGCCCAATACTCAAAGCGAGGGTAATACTAAAGAAGAAACTTCCCTATCACCAATATCTACTACACTTACAGAGGGAACATATTGCACCATGGGTGATGTAATGGATGATGATCTTTAACATGCAACATTTGAGTTTCCAATCACTAAGCAGGAAAGGGCTATAGTGTTGAAGAACATCCCTCCTTCAGCCTTACCAGTCTTTTATGGGTTAATGACTGAGGACCCAAATACATTTTTGTTTGAATTTGATGTTCTGTGTAGAATTTATAACTATACTTATGATGCTCATATGCTCATATTCTCAAACTCTTCCTTGCCACTTTAAAAGATGTATCCCTTAGATGGTTCATGGGATTAGGCAGGGATGTTGTTCCTAATTGGGACACCATGAAGACATTGTTCTTGGAGAAGTACAAAGACTATTGTAGGGGACTTGATACAAGGAAAGATGAATTTTTTAGAATGTCACAAAAAGAGGATGAACCACTAGAATATTATGTAGAGAGATTTCAGTTTGCCTTGAAGAAAAACCCACAGAACAAGTTGTCTAAAGAGTCCCTCAAGCTAGTATTTTTTAGGGGAGTCAATGATGACTATACGAATGCCCTGAACCTCATTGGACAAAGAGATATCTCTCAAATACCATTTCAATACATCTATATAGTCTACAAGAATTATTACAAGACCTTCACTAAAAGGCCAAGAGGAGAAAGGACATCCACTATTGGTAAATCATCTTCAGGGGTTTCAAAGATAGAATTGAGAGACCTATTGTCCAACATGAAGGAGGACGTTATCATCCACTTAGAAACTCATTTGGATACTCTCCACATCAAGAATAAGTGGGAGGAAGTTAAGGCCATGCTCACTAAATACTGTCCAAGTTGTAGGCAAAGAAAAGCAAATTGTAAATGCAAAAGGGTGGCTAGTATCCAACAAGATAAAGTTGAAAAACTTGATTTCTAGCCACTTGAAGGATATGATGGAAAACTCTTTTATATAGCTCAAAGGAGGCCATGGAAAAAAATACAAGGTATGCCACAAGACCCCCTCAGCTTTAATTCATCCTTTCTTATTGGGAATCATAACTTTTTTGCTTGGAACTCTTAGTGTTGGCCAACAAACCAAAATCAGTGGAAAAACTCTCAACAATGGCTACAAACCCAACAAAATTGGAACCAACAACAACCAAATTTTTGGCCACAAAAAAATTTCTAGGGTTCCAATTATAATCCCCAATGGCCAACACAATAGAATCAGTGGCAGCCTCAATGGAAAAAAGGTCAGTAGTGGCAGCAGCAAAACGTGAACTATCAATAACCTATGCTTCCACCTCCACAACAACAACAAGCTATTATGCCTCCATCAAATCCTGAATCCCAACCACCAAATCCATCGCAAATACTTGCCCAACCTGCACCTAACCCTAACAACAAGCATGTTCAACAGGCTTATACTAATGAAGCTATGCAATACCCCACTTATGGGGTAGAGGTGAGTGATGTCCACCTCATATTAGGAAAACAACTTGATGGACCTTCATCCCCTCAAATTATAGAGATGGAGGATGAGGAAACTACAGTTGAGGCTTCAAACAAAACACCTTTGGAACCTAAATCAAATCAAGTACACCAAACTACCTCAAGTCCAAAGCATCCTTTTCTTGAACGCTTAGTTATTCAAAAACATCACACACAGGTTGAGACAGACCTCTTGCATCAATTAAAAGATTTGAGCATCAAGATTACACTCATCCAAGCTATCAAAGACATCCCTATTTATACTAAAACTATGAGATACCTATATCTTAAGAAACCATGAAGGAAAAAGAAGGATCCTCAGATAGTCCATGTTCTTGGAAACCTTGCAGATATTATGTTAGGGAACATGATAGTCCCAAAGTATACAGACCTTGGTAGTCCAGTAGTTGACATCAAGATTAATGGGACCCTTATTAAGAACACTTTGATAGACTTGGGAGCAACAATCAATGTTAGGACTAAAGAAACAATGCAGTTACTTCAACCAGCTAACCTTAGACCTACACAAACTATTTTATAGCTAGTTGGTAGGTCCACAGTCAAGCATGAGGGAATCATTGAAGATTTGGTTATTGCATTAGATTCTTGGGAATATCTTGTTGATTTCATAGTTTTACAACCAAAAGTTAATCTTGTAGGATACCCACTCATCCTAGGCAGACCATGGTTAGCTACAGTCGATGCAATTATATGTTGTAGGTTTGGCAATATGATAATATCTAATGGGACAGTAACCAAGAAATTGGTACTTTATCTTCCATCCCAACATTATGTTGATCTTGAGAAAATTATTTGGCCCACTTTGTATGAGGAATATAACTATTCTCAGCAGACATTGATGATCATAGAAAACAACCCTTTATTGGATGATCAAAATGAAGATGAGCTCATTGCTCACATAATCCAAAATGACTGCGGCAGGAGCCTGTAGCAATAGGACTGTCTCACATGCCTACAAGACCCCTTGAAAAGTATTATACCCACTAATTCCTCAGAAGAAATATCTCATATATTTCATTCCTTACTACAATAGCAATGTGTACAAATCATTCCAAGCTTTGACCTCTCATCTGTGCAAGAATCATCCAAGGAATTAGAAGCTATGCCAGGAAGAACGTTGAACATAAACAATGCCTTAACTAAAGAACAACAAAATTCCCTGCACACAGTGCTACAAGCACACTCAACAACATATGCATGGGATTACCATGATATGAAATACATAGATCCTAACTTATGTATACACATGATTCTTATCAATGATTATTATAGACCCATTCGGCAACCTCAAAGACGTATGAACCCAGCTTTAAGAGACATAGTCAAAGCTTCAAACTTAAAAAAACTCCTTGATGCAGGTTTTATCTATCCTATATCTAATAGTGAATGGGTCTCACCTTTGCTAATTATTCCTAAGAAAGGTAGAAAGTGGAGAGTTTGTGTAGATTACAAGGAACTAAATATAGCCACCAAGAAAGACCACTTCCCATTGCCCTTCATAGATCAAGTGCTTGATTCTCTAGCTAGGAAGAAGTACTTTTCATTCCTGGATGGTTTTAGTGGTTACAATCAAATAAAAATTGCTCCAGAAGATCAGGAAAAAACCACATTCACATGTCCCTCAGGTACTTATGTTTATTTTGTTCTGCCCTTTGGCTTATGCAACGCTCCAACTACCTTTCAAAGGGCAGTACTCATAATCTTTTTTTATTATGCTCATGACTGTATGGAGATATATATGGATGGTTTCACTACATATGGTGTGACTTATGAGGAAGTCGTCAACAATTTGAAAAAGGTATTTAAAAGATGTAAAGAACACAACATGTCACTCAATAATGAAGTGTTTTATGATGATGACACAAGGCATTATATTAGGGCACTTTATATCTACATTACCCGTTCCACAAAAGCAAAGAGATATCAAAAGTTTCCTTGGTCATGTAGGTTATTACAGGCAATTTATTAGACTTCAATAAGATTGTTGCACCATTGTTTGTTTTGATAAGAAAGGACATTGAATTTGAATTGACATCAAAGTGCCAACACTCCTTTGAAGAGTTGAAGAAAGCCTTGACTCAAGCACCCATTTTGAGGGGATGAAATTGGACCTTACCTTTTCATATACATACAAATGCTTCATATTTTGCTATTAGAGCAATTTTGGGCCAAAAAGAAGGTAACAAAGAGTATGCAATTTACTACATCAACAAGAATCTTCAAGGAGTAGAGTTGAACTATATTGTTACAAAGAACAATATGCTTGTTGTAGTGTATGCCATCAATAAATTTAGGCATTACATTATCGGTTATTCAATTTTTGTCCACACAGACCATACAACCATCAAATACTTGATGAACAAGTCAGTAGTTAGGGTAGATTGGTAAGATGGCTACTCCTACAATAATTTGACATTACCATAGTGGACAAACTTGGTAAAGCTAATGTAGTGGTAGATTTTCTATCAAGGTTGCCAACACATTCAACTAAAGGAATGGTGGATGATTCATTCCTAGATTAGCACTTATGTGCTCTAAATAGGCATATACCCTAGTATGCTGATATTGCCGATTATTTAGTAACAAGGCAAATTCCACCACACTTTTCTCTAAAGGAAAAGAGATAGCTGGTACATAAGTGTTTTCCATACTCTTGGGTATCAGGTTACTTGTTTTACACTGGCCCTGACAACATCGTGATAAGGTGAATAAGGGAATATGAAATCTTTGATATCATGAAGGCTTGCCATGATGAGCCATGTGGAGGTCATTTTGCAGCAAAAAGGACAACATTTAAGATCATCACAACTGGCTATTATTGGCCAAAATTGCACAAAGATTATGTTAAATATACAAGCAGTTGTGATAGGTGCCAAAGGATTGGAATACCAACAAAAAGTGATGAAATTCCATTGCAACTCCAGTTAACAGTAGCTCCTTTTGACAAATGGATTTTAGACTTCATTGGACCAATCTCACCTACTTCCCACAAGGAATACATTCTTGTTTGCACTGATTACTTGACTAAGTGGGTAGAAGTAAAGGCTTTACAGTTTGTCAGAGATGGCAATGTGGTTAAATTCTCATATGAGAATATATCTACTAGGTATGGAGTACCTAGAGAAATAGTCATTGATCAAGGTCCATGGTTTAATTCTGACCTCATCACCAAACTGATTGAAGAATAACAAATTAAACAAAAGAATTTAACACCTTACCATCCTCAAGCTAATGGTCAGGTGGAAGTCACTAATAAAGAAATTAAAAGTATTCTTACCAAGACAATGCAACTACATAGGAAAGATTGGGTTGCAAGGTTACCTAAAGTAGTATGGGCATATAAAACAACCTAGAAAACCATCACTAGTTTTACACCTTATGAGCTAGTCTATGGTAAGACAACAATCCTTCCAATTGAATTTGAATACAAAACACTAGGGACAACAGTAGAACTGGAAATGGACTTAACAAAGGCTCAAAAGGAGAGGCTGCATACTTTAAATGGTTTGGATGAGATCAAAATGGAGGTAATCCATCATACTAAGGTAGTACAACAACAAATAATGAAATGACATGATCAGTACATTAAAACAAAAGAGTTTGATGTAGGGGATTGGTTACTGTTATATGATTCAAGGTACAAAGACTTTAAAGGGAAACTCCAATCCAAGTGGTTGGGCCCCTAGGAAATTAGTAAAGTCTATCCTAATGGAGCAGTCAAGTTGTATACCATAGATACAATTAGATTTTCTCTTCTTATAAACAACCACAAATTGAAGCTATATAAGAAGCAATTATAGAAGGATGATTTCGTATTCTCCTTGTTTCAATAATATGGTGCTTACAATGAACCAAATACAGAATTTAACACACAAAGTGATATTTCAGCAACACATGATATACCAGTCACTACCAGTGACCTAGTGATTGAGCTACACAGCTCAATCCCTGAGATCACTCAGGTTTAATTTTCTACTTTCTCTCATAAGCACACATAGCATAATTCTAATGATGTTTATAATTTCCCCATCGGGACCTATTTTTCAACCATATTCAAAAGGGTCCTGATGTTGTAGGGATTAGTAGATGTAGAAATAGTTGTCAAAATTTAGAAAGGGTCATGTTGCTGACAGTACCCATAGTGTCACCTGGCAGAATTTTTTTTTCAAAATTTTTCATCACATTAACTGTAGTTCATGTGCATTCATCTCACCACTCTCACATGCAATACCCATCATTTCAAAATAAGTACCTGCATCACGAATCTTTTATTCCCTGGTGCCACTTCTCATTCGAATAGTTTGAGTTGTCATATCACCATCTAATAAGCATCTAATTTGTCACATCAATTTGAATTCGCCACCTCACAATCCATTTGCATTCAATTAATACCGATCACATCGATACAAAATCTAGATACAAGCTTTTCAGTTTACATGCACGGTAATCAGTTATCTTTTCAAGTCGATACATAAGGTACGTTGTCACAATTAACTTAAATTTCAACAAACTTTCATTATATCTTTCATATTAATTCATGCATGTGAAAAGTCTCACCATTAATTTCCCTACTTATTAATCATACCACTTCCCAATCATAAGTTGAAGTGCGGTCACTTCAACCATTAAGTTGGGGGGAGGGTACAACTCAGCTCTCTTTTTTTAAATCTACCACCTAAATCAAATTCAATAGATATGCATGACATGCAAAACTCTCCTAAATTACATTTTGTTTTTGATTTCCATCTCTAATTATCAATTTCAAACCCTGAGCACATGAGCTTAGTCTAAACCAGAGTCAAACCTAGAACTTGTTTGTGAGCTCAAATTGAGTTGGTATCGAGAAGAGAAGTTGCAGTTGTGGTATGGTAGTTGAAGTACATAAGAAATGACAGAAAGAAGAAGGGTTTTGAGAATGGTAGAGTGAATTGAGTTGAACTAACAAGACTAAATTAGATACATTGAGCAAAAAAAGGAAGTCATAATGGGAGGCGATGTTATCAGGTGAGAGATGACATCACATAAGCAAAATTTGGAAAATGCAATGGTTCTACCCATTTTTACCAAGGTTGGTTGGCTTGATTATTTCTTGAAATTAATAGAATTCAGTGATGATATGACAAGAAGGTTTGCAACTAAGTTTGAGTATGATGAAGCAATGGTGAAGGTACTATTAGTGGATGCATCTGAGATCACCATTACACAAGTCACTGGGTTATCGAGAATTGGGGCAAAGATTATAGCACATGTAGACACAGTTGCAGCCAGGAAGGAATTTTGTGAACGAGGAGAGAAGTTAGACTCATCTTCACAAGGTACAAATAGACTCTCTCTACCTTGGTTATGGGCTAATTGTGCTTTCTACATTGTTAGATATATCACCTCTGATATTAGGCAAAACCTCTTGTATACAGTACATTTTAAATTACTCAGTCACCTTCGACATAATAAGTTAGTGAATGTGTCAAATTTTATTTATAATTTGTTGAAACAGATGGCATCAAAACATCAAAGAAAACAAAGTGACACTTCTTTATCTCACTATTGTTTAATTGCTTTACTGATAAAAAGAAGTTTGAGGATTTGATACCCACAAGTAAATTGGGAAGATTTTAAGGAGTGTACAAATATTAACTGTTTGTTGGATGCACCTATGGCATCTGAGAATGTAGAACCCCAAGATGAACCTGTCAGGGAAAGCCCTCATGTCTCCCCTATGTATTCACCTACCCATAGCCAAGGTGAGCACGAGGAACCTAATGAACCAAAGTCTAGGTCACCTATTGTTGAGGAAATTTTATCTTCTTCAAAATCACAAAGGACCAGGAGCAGAAGAAGTAGCGCATCCACATCCTCCACACCCTCTAAAACAAAAGAGAAGAAGATGGATATTCAAAAGAAGGAAGATGTTCTAAAGAAGAAAAAGGGTGTTCAAAAGGAGAAGAAGAAATTTGAGAAAGAAACACTTACACCTAGACGTTTAGGTAGATTGAAGAGACAAGGTGTCATGAGGGGAAAAATAGAGAAACCTAAAGAAGAAGAAAGGAGAAAAGAATAGTAGCAGGAAGATGTTACATTAGTAGAAACAGATTCTGAAGAAAATGGGAGGTATCCTTGGTAATGTAAATATATTAGTGAAAAGGAAGAGATATGTGCTAAAAACTTCTAATTTAGAACCAGAAGATGTGTTTACTGCTAAGAAAACACAAAAGGAAACCCTAGACAATCCCATCCATGGAGACTATGAAGGGGAAGGTAACAAGCATTTTGTGGATAGAGAGGAGATGTATATAGAGTAAAGAGATGTTAGGAAGGAGATCCAAGAAGCCTTGGACATGATTAAACACTTGGAAGAGTTAGTACAAAGCTCTAAACAAAAGGACAAGGAGAGGGAAACAAAAATACAAGAAATGGAGGAAAAACTGCAAATGTATGGCCACAGTACTAAACTTGATTTATTGGGATAGTTGGCCATAACTAAGACTAGAGATGGAGAATTGGTTGTACTAAATAAGAAACCTCCTTCCATCAAAACTCCAACTTACCATACCACCTTGTCACTTGGTCATCAGCTATGGAAAGTGATTGATGAGTTTTCATAGGAAAAGGAAAAATGCAAGAAGGAAAAAAAAATTTTGATTGAAGAGAATGAAAAGGAATTGGAAAAGAAAGAAATGGAGTTAAGTAAATCAAAAGTCAAATTGGAGGAAGTAGAAAATAAAGCTACATAGGTCATCAAATGTAGACCATCAGCAAGGACATATGCATTATTTTTGCAGGAAAGATTTTTATGTTTTCAATTTAGCAGGATAATTAGTAAACAACCAGTTGGTATGAGTAGAATCTTTGAGTTTCTCAATAATTTTGATGATTCTACACTTGAAGAGAAAGATCAGTTGTGTGAATATTATTTACACAATTAGGTAGTGCCAGATGAGATAGAGTGGAATCCTTTAATGTTTGTAGGGGATCTCCAAGAAAGAGCACTCACATCCTATTACAAAAATGAACAACTCAAGGGTGAAATAATGAAAGAGTATGAGGAGAAAGAGAAATCAATTGCTCTCCCCATAAGGAGAGAAGCTAAAATCCCTTATGCAGTCATTGATGAATGGTTGAGACTCCTTGATCATAAGGGTGTAGGTAAGAAAATCATGAAACTCAAGAAGGTAGATTATGAAAGAATGCAAAAATTAGCTATAGGTTTGGGACAACAATGCTACAACTACATGCAAAGAAGATGGAACATCTTAACTCCAAAACTATAGAAAAAAGGAACCTCATTCAATGTATAATTTTACCGTCATGCTTCAAAGGGTACATAGGTACATAGCAACTGGTGTTAACAAAGGGATTTATTGAGTACCGCTCACCTTTCACCCACCTATCCTACTCTACCTAGTTCCATATTGGACTAGGGAGAAAGGTGATGAATGTGAAAAAGATGGAAATATCAAAAAGAGTCAACTTGCAAAATACAGAGGTTTTTACTTAAAACAGATCCAGGGAGTCGATGTTGTTATGGACCTGAGGCAAATCACCTTGCAATACAATTAGTATATTCCTATTGTTTTTCTTGGGGACAAGCAAAATTCTAGTTGGAGGAGTGATGGGTCTAGTTATTAGCTCATTTTTTTATAATTTCATGCCTACTTTTAGATAGTTTTAGATATACTTTCCAGACAATACTCCTATGTTATACTACCTTTTCATACTTATTATGCAGACTTGGACCTAAAGTATAATGATGGAAATATGGTTATGACATAATGGTATTACATGGTTTATATGTAGATAAGACTAGGATAGCAAAATAGGGGAGTTCCAAATTAAGCTGAATGTGATAATTGTTGATTAAAGATACCTAAAGGAGATTGAATGTGCATCATTATAACAATTTAATAAATGCTAGAAAAAAAGGACTCCTTTACTGATAGGATTTTGACAAATGTTTGTGTGTTTTACATGCAATCTTGTTTTATAGAGTTTTAGTCCTATTATGATTCTTCTTTCTTTTTAGATATGGTTCGAATAATTCAATCTTAACTACACACTCTGATATCTAGGAGTGGAAGTTAATGATTGTAGTTAGTTGTTGCTTTCAATAATATTCCCTCGAGCTTGTATATAGCCGATGGTTGAATCGAGACTTAGTAATTTAGCTGGTTTTTTAGTATTTCATTATCAGTTATTTTTAGTTTCAAGACATGAGGGATATTCAAAATGATTAAATATAATTTGTGAGAAGATCTTGTGTAATATTTCATGATATGCAATGAATGAAGTCAATTTCACTAGATGCGTAGAATCTGTTAGTTATATTTGGTTTCAATTAAATGAGAACAACAACTTGAGTAGGCCACTCAAAGTAATTGTTCTCCACTTCATTTTCTAGTTGTTTATCTTTGTTTAATTGGATGTTTTTTGTTTATCATTACTTTATGAACTAAATGCAAGTTAAACTAGAATCTCATACTTTGCTTATCGGTGATGAATGTTCATGAACATGCATGTAATGGTTAACTAGTAGTACTCCGTAGGTTAAATTAGTTGAGTTGTTAGTTTTGACTAGTTTTGAGTTGATACATTGATCTTTTATTTATAGTAGTTCAATTATAGTTTAAGTTGTAGGTGCCCATAGCCATTAGTTCTTATTTGTTTCTTTCATTGTTATGAAATTTATAATTTTCAGCAAGTAGAATAACTCAAATAGGATAACTTAGGTAGTTTTAAGTCTATAAAGGCATATACAATGTTGCACCATCACAATTTTACAAACCTTGGGTTGAAATTTTAATGTAGTATTTGCAATGTTGAGTGGACTATTCGGTCAGATAAACCTTTGAATTGTGTAGGTTCTACCAAGTTTAGAATACATTAGTTTAGATTCTACACTTGAACTCTACAACTTCATTAACACTGTTAACTCTTACTCCTAACTACTTGAGTTGCTCTAGAGGATGACTCAAAGACTCAATATAGAAGGTGAATCATAAAAAATATACCATTTACATGCATGTAATGAAGAATCTACTGAAATGAATGTAATAACATGAACATTTATTCTAAAAAATGAGATTAAAGGTGGGTAAATAGTACCTTGAGTGGCCCTTTCTCGAGTTGTTGTTCCCACAAGATAAACCAAATATGTGCTACTTGAATCAACTAAACATAACAATAAAATAAAACATATTCATTGTAAAAATTGAACTCTCATGACATGACAAAATCTTCACAAATATTTCATTCATTACAACTGATAACAAAAAACTAATAATGCAAAATTGTCTGTTAGAAAACTATACTGGAAAATATTTAAAACACATGTATCTCTCACTAGATCTGCTCCTCAACCACCAACCCAACTATATAGGTTCAGGAGGAGGTTTATTTGCATAAGGATTAAAAACTAAAATTAAATGAAAGTGTCTAGTCTCTTTTAGAATAAAGACATACAAACTCTTTGCAATAAAAACTATAACTGAAACAAATTGAAGAAGACAACTAGGTTTGCAACTCTACTTTAACGACATGGAAGGGACGTGCTTTACACAAAAACTCATGGTAGTTTCCTTATTTATCATAAACTTTTTTGTCCTTCCATCATCTTATTGAATGCTTTGATGACTCCCATTCGATCACTCCAATGATTTTCTTCATCAATTTTTGCAACTATGACATGCCCAATCGTTTTGGAATCTCCCCTACTTATCTTCCTAAAATCCTTTGGCTACAGATTGAGTTCTCTAGTTGTTGTGGGTTGGTATTCTAGCTACAAGGAGTTAGTTTGTATCCAAAACATACATACTATTAACAGTTAGGAATTAAACATGGATTTAAATTGAAATTCATACACATTCATACATTCATCATTCAAATATCAACAAATCATAATCATATTCTTGCTCATCAAAGTTTGGTTTAGATTGCATAATATTTTTACTGCAAAGTGATCTTGAAGTGTGAAACAACATCAACCCCTTTAACCTATCTCAAATAGTAGCCCTTTCAACATGAAATCTTTGCCAACCTTAAGTTTTTTTTTCTGCTTGTACTTCATCCTAGTCCCTTCCTATCCAATGTGGCACTAGGTAGAGAAGGAGAGGTGGATGAATTGTTAGTGGAAACCATTTTAGTTCATTGTCCTTGGCAATGTCTCTATACTTGTGAGACCTTCTGATAATGGCTAAAATTATATGAGTGAGGTTCCTTTTTTCTTTAATTTAGGGGTCAATTCCTCCCACCTCTTCTTTAGACACTGGAAGGTGTGATCAATAGGCCTTGTAACTAGTTGCTTCATCCTAGTGTAGTCGTGTTCCCTAACATGCATTATTTTCCTTCCTACACCTTTATAAGTCAGGAGATCTGACCACTCATCAATAACTGCATTGGAATCTTTGGATTCTTTTCTTAGCTGTAGAGTAACAAATTTCTCCTTTTTAGTATATTCTTGCAAGATCTCACCCCTTTGTTGTTCATTCTTGATATAAGAGGCCAGTGCTTTGATCTGTAAGTTCCCCACAAACATTATAGGATTCCATTTTATTTGATCTAAGAGCAAAAAATTATGCAAGTAAAACTCACATAATTGATCTTGCATATCCGGTGTAGAGTTAGAGAAACTTTTTAAAAAAATAAAAATTGTATTCATTGACATTGGCAAATCATTAATTAATTGGCTAAATTGAAAACGCAAGTATCTCTGTTGCAAAAATAGTGCATAAACTCTTACAAGAGGTTTGCACTTTAGAATGTGTGCATCCTTGTCTGCTACTTCTTCAATCTTCACTTTCAACCTTTTTATTTCTACATCCTTCTGCTCAAGTGTCCCGATATGGTTTGACATCAACTCAACTTTTTCTTTTTCCCATTCCTTCTTCTTCTCAAAGAAATCTTGGGTTCTTCTCCACATTTTTGCACCTAAGGTCACTACAGATGGTCTAGAGGGAACCGAAGGTGAAGGAATTGGAGCCTTGGGTACTAGTTCTATGTTTTCTGCTGATATGATAGCAAGATGGGCCAATTTATCCAATCTGGACCCACACTCATATTTACAAAGTTTTCCTCCAATTCCTCAATTCTTTTGTCCCTCTCACTTTCTCTTTACTGGTGTTTTTTCAATAAACCTTCTAATTGTTGAATCCTTTCCATAGCCTCTTGTAATTCCTTGCCAATATTTTTTTCTCAACAAAAAATTCTTCACTTTCCACAAACTGATCATTCCTTTCACTCATATATGCATTACCCTCTAAGTCAGGGCTCTTTGGTGTTCTTTTCCTTGTTTTATTTGCAACAAAAGCATCTTCTGAATCAAATTTAGAGGTGCTTGTAAAATGCCACATCTATGCATTAGGTACATTTTCATTACCAAGGAAATTCCCCTCCAATTTTGAATCAATCTCAACCATAACAACATCTCCCTTTTTTGCTTTTTAACTAACCCTCTCATAACACCTTTCCTCTTCAGGTAGTGTGATTGCCTCCTAGGCTGTATAATTTTCTTCTGACTTCTTGTAGGTGCAGAAGAAGATTCACCTTTCCTTTTCCTGGTTCTTGGTGTTTTTCCAGAGGTAGGGATTTCTTGGGTATCTCCTGTTGCGGGTTGCTCAAAGGTTGTAGGTTGAGCATCATGTAGGCTTTGCTCCTTTGGCTCTCCTATGCTACAGGTAGGTGACACAACAAGGGAGCCAAAAGGATTTTCCCTATCTGATACAATAGATTCTTCTTCTCTTTTTGGGACAATAGGTTCTTCAAAGATGGTATTGATATGATTGCAATTTAGGAAACTCTCCCATGAAACATGTGGAAACTTAACCCTCAAACTTATCTTTATCAATAATGTTATTAGGAAATTTTTTGACAATGTTGTGATATTTCTTTTCCTTTTGTACTCAAAACCCATTCTTTTCAACAAATTATAAAGAAAATTGGGAACATTTACACACTTATCATGGCGAAGATGGCTTAAAATCTTAAAATAGACTGTATATAATAGAGACTACCTACCATCACAAGTTAAGTATTTGACTATATAAGAAGCTACTGAAGCCCATATGCACAACAAGGATAATCTTTTTGTACCTTGAGATGACGATTCTAGGTTTTCTCTATGTTCTTTGAATTCGTTCCTAACAACTATAGCATCTTCCCTCACTAGGAACTCCTCTCCTTCCCTTAGCAATCTTGATGCCTCAACAATGGCAGCCTTTGAAGCATCCACCTTGAAACCTCTTATAGTCACCTCATCATTTTGTAAAGTAGTAGCAAATTGTTGTGTCATGACTTCATTGAACTCTGTGAGTTTCAAGAAGTAGTCCATTCAACCAACCTGTTGAAAAATAGGTAACACCAGTTTGTCTTCCAGCAACTGGGCATGTGTTGTTGGTTCCCTACGGATAATATCGCCAGCCATGATACTGCTATTGCTCTGCAATTCCCTTAATTCTACTTTTTCTAGCTCAATTTTTGTTTGTTATTCCACTACACCACCTTCTGTTTACTGTATCCTCAATTCAAATGATACTGCTTCCAATCCTTCCTTCTCCTTTGAGCTCACATTGTGTAAAAATAGAGAAAAAATGAAATGACAAAAAGTTGTAGAGGGTTTTTGATTTTTTGAAAATCAAGAAAATGAGATTACCCCTCCGCCCAACTAAAGGTATTAAGTGTCCTCACTTAATTGTATGGTTTTTGATGTAGGGTGATACAGTAGATAGTGGAATATCAATTTAGATATGAAAATATGTAGGAAATCAATCACCATCTGTGCTAATTATGAAGAGTTAATGCATGTACATGTAGAATGCTTATGAAATGAAACTTAGCTCGTGTGAAGTGTTGATTACTGCCCACTTCAAGATTTGATTTGACCATTCTTAATTGTAATTAGAAGTGAATGATATGAATGCATGTCATGTGGTGAATGATTGTTGGAAGAGGTTGTAGGATGTACGGTAGATGGAAGATGAAATGAAGTGTATGAGACGTGAAATTTGAGAAAGGTGATGGAAATGAAAAGTTAGAGGTGGTGTATAGGCTGCATGTATAGAAATTGGAATGTATGTGGTTGCATGTATGAAAAATGGGAATGTAAAGTATGGATATGCATGTGGGTGCAAGGAAATAATTCACACATGCTAAGGAAAGGATTAGATCAAATTGTATAAAAATGATTAGTGTCTACAAGTTAGGAATTTTTAAAATGGGTTTCAATACTAAATGAGGAGGGGAAGTGTGGTGTTTCTCATATAATTAAACATATTATATTTAGCATAATTGAGAATCTATAAATCATAACATCATAAATTTTATGGAAAGTATTGGAGCAGAGTTTGGTCCTCGTGAAAATGCATTAACACCCTATGATAAGATAATTTATGAGTTGCTTGTCATTGCTAATAAAACCTATCTTTTGTCTTGGACAATATCTCATGAAACACTTATGAGATAGAAAGGAAAGTTAAGAAGACGAGCACAATGAGTTTCGCTTGTAAAAGGATGAAGAAATGTGGGACATATGCTAAGAAGCACAAGAAAATAATATTATATAAGTTGAACCAATAGATCTTCGATAATAAGCCAACTGAAAAATAAAGATCCTCAAATAGACAAATCAACAAATAAAAGCTTCACTCGCCAAAATAAAATGGAAGGGGAAAAAATTAAAACCTGCAAAGCAAATTAGAAAATTGATGTTGCAAGTGAAAGATTAGCTTAGAAAAACATTCCTAGTAGGTGTGTCAAATGTAAGCATACATTATTAGAACAAGAAATAAAATTAAAATAAAACTGTTTAAAACTATAATTCTAATTCAAACCAACATCAACGGACAACATCTACTTGCTCAAACTAGAATAATGATTATTGAAAATGAAGGATTCAATCTCAATTTTTAGGATTTCAAGGATACAAATGAGGATAGGTGGAGTGGATGAGGATAAGGTGGCTAGTATTAGCTCTATTTAAAAGATATTTTTATTTATTGATAAGTGCTATCAAGGGGATAGCTCCCATGTACATAGTGTTATAGACATACCACCCTAGATACTAAGATACCCTATTGAGCTGCCCATAGGCAGTTTACCCATCGAAGTACCTGTAGACAGTAGCCAGGAAGGAGCCTAGTTCTTCCAGCCGTTGCAGGCTTTCTGTCTCGAGCCAGTTGTCTTCAGCATTCATGAAGCGATGGAATGGGGCGATATCATTGTTCATTATACCTATGTGGAAGACCTCCCAAGTTTCACCCATGAAGTTCTCTCTCTGATTCCTGCATTGTTCTTTCACTGTATCCTCCAGCTCTTCCTCCTCATCCGATTCCTCATTCTCGATTTTGGATGGATCAAAGTAAGCCCCCAACGGGCTTACCCAGTCGTCCGCCCCCAAATCCATGATAGAATTTGCAATTGCAGCTCGATTAGGCAAGGATATGTAGTCGCTGCATAGGACCACCACCTTCTCACATGAGCCAGTTACATCTACTAGTGGCTTCAGCACTGCCTCATACACCTGCCTGTCACAACAATGCCTCCATATTTGTCCTCCCCTGGTCACAATGCCATGAATAGCATTCCAAACCTTTGCTTGATAGACTAGGAATAAGCGACAACATTGAGTTTCAAGCCTGTCTTGGCAGTTCAAGTAACTGATGTCAAAAATGTGCGCCATTTTTGCTAATTCTGGCCGCGGATTCCTGCCCTATTTAACCTTACCCAAGCGGGAAGGAGGATCACGAGATTAGGATACGCCTTGCCTACTTCAGGCCCTGGCCGACTGGACTGGGGAGTTATCTTTTCAACTCAGGTTGCACTTGCCTATTCTTGTACTGTGGATAGGAGAATCCGACATGGGATACACGTGAGATGTAAGGAAACAAGTGTCGAATCCCTCTTGGGATTTTGGTTACTCATTCCCCAAATCACAATCGACTAGATATTTTAGTCTGACCCAATGGTCAGGATCCGAATCCACTTTAAGTCCTTCATCCTGCCATACTCCAACATTTTCCAGGCAGTCTGTTGCTTTATTGGATTCTCTATAAGCATGATAAATGCTGTAGTTTTCCAATTTTGCTAGAAGAGTCTTTATATGGGCGACCCAACCGTCTAACTGCCAACTTGGTGAACTATTGCTAATTATTGCTTGGATGCAGACCATTGAGTCCCCTTCAATTTCGACTGATTTAATCCCTTTACTGATGCAGAGTTGCAAACCCAACATTAGCGCCTTGAACTCAGCTACATTGTTAGTACATACCCCCAATGATTTAGATGTCGCCCATGCGCATAGACCTGCTTGGTTTTTGATGATGCAACCGACCCCTGCAGTGCCCAGATTTCCTTTTGCAGCTTCATCGAAGTTTAGTTTCCAAGGAAGCATCGATGGCCCCTTCCAATGTACCATCCTTCTATCCACTTTGTCTCCCATGGTAGATCCCACCCTCGGTCTTCTTAACTTGGACCATTCCTTTTGGATCTCTTCGTCCCATTTTGTGAAACATGAGTTTTGCCTTAGCCTAGTTTTGTTATTCGCCACCTTGATTATTGCCTCCTTTATCTTGGCTAATAGCTTGTTAGAGTCGAGGGATTTGCTTTTGAAGATTCTTTGGTTCCTCTCTTTCCACAAGTGCTAGACAATCATTGAGGGCGCTAAAATCCAAATGCTCTACCAATAACCATATTGATTACCAATTTTCCAGGCGTTAAGGAATTCCTTCAAGCTCGCTTGTCTGGGTCCATGAATTTGGAGTGTTTTTTGGAGCCAGTCCCAGCAAGCGAAAGCCATTGGACTGGAAATGAAGAGATGATCCACTTCTTCCTCTTCATGTTCGCACAGTACACAACGAGTGGAACCAGCCATTCCTAGTCTTTTTAATTGTTATGACATTAGGCAATGTTTGTGGAGGACTACCCAAAGGAATGCACTGGCTTTGGGGAGTACTGCTTGATCCCAGTAGAGTTTTGCCATCCAATCCACCCTTGTGCCAATTTCTATTTGTATTTGATATGCAAGTTTAGCGGTGTATTCGCTCAATTTTCCTCCACACCAGATGATTGAATCTTCTTCTTTGTATACACATACCACCCGCTTATTTAGTTCATTTGTTATTGCCTCCAATTTAGCTTGATCTAGCTGTGCATTCGATAGGTCTCCATTTCGCTCTCCCACCTTCACTCGTTTCTTCCCAGTTTATGTACATGGCCACCTCTGATCCTAAGTCACCCTCCAGCCGATTCAAATTCCGATCTAAATCGAATTGTTTTGCGATACTCCTGTAGCCATTCCAAGAATCTATCCAAAACGTTGCTTTTTTACTGTTGTTGATTTTCCATGATATATGGCTTGTGATCAATGAGCGACAACATCTGATGAATTTCCAAATGGCTGAGCCACCTTGGATATTTTCTATTGTGAGTATCCTAGTTGGAAACTCATTGTCCAGATATTTGTTCTGAGCAATGCGACACCATAGTTTCTGTGGTTGTTGGTACATTTTCCAAATCAACTTAGCGTCTAGCGCCAAGTTTTGCTTCCCGATTTTTCTTAGACCTGCGCCTCCCGCTACTCTTGGCAAGCACGTTGTTTCCCACCCGATTAGGGGTATTTTTTTCCTTTGACCCTTCCCACAGGAATTGCTTGAGGACCCTTTCTATATCTCCTATTTTCTTTGGGCTTCATAGCATGCAAGTGTATCGGTTGGGATTGCGAAGAGAACGAATTTGGCCATAGTGATCCTGCCAGCCAGGGTCAAACATTTGTTCTTCCACGACTGCGCCTTGCTTTTACATCTGTTTACCACCTCTTCCCAGTGCTTTGACCTGCACACTCCTTCAAAAATATGGACCCCTAGGAATTTAGCAGGGAGTTTGTCAATCTAGAAACCCAATAGGGTTGAAATGGACTTCTGAATCTTGGCCTTGGTGTTGAAAAAGTAAATTTTTTATTTCTCCTTGTTCATTTTCTGACCCAACTGTGCTTCATACTCTCTCAAAGTTTCTCTGATGTAGCGTGCCTCCCTAATGCTTGCTTCCCCAAACAGGGTTGTGTCATCCGCGAATTGAGAGTGAGTGATTGTTTCCACATTCGGAGCTGCAGTGATACCATACCATTTTGCCATTTGTCTTCTTCTTTTGATTGCACTACTTAATGCCTCCGCCATGATGACAAATAGAGCGGGAGAAATGGGATCCCCTTGATGAAGACCATTGGTTGCTTCAAAAAAACCGTGGATCAATCCATTGATTAGGATTGAGAATCTTACTGAGGAAATGCACCTTTTGATTAGTGAACACCATAGTTTATTGAAGCCCATGCGTTCCATGACCTCGAGCAAGAAGTACCATGAGGCTTTGTCATAAGCCTTATTAACATCTAATTTAATTACCATTTCGGCATTATGGCTTACTTTTAGAGTATGAACTACTTCATTGATTAGCAATATGCTTTCAGAGATCTCTCTTCCTAGCACAAAGCCATTCTGTTCAGGGGATATAATTTTGTTGAGAACCTTCTTCAGTCTATTTGCCAAAACTTTAGCAATCACCTTATATACTTGTTACAAAGAGAGATTGGCCTATAGTCGTCGAATGACCTACATTTTGCTTTCTTGGGGATTAGTGCTATTACTAAGTTGTTGAGATCCTTGACAAATCTTTTAGTCTTCCTAAATTCTTCTACTACTGACCAGAGATCCTCCCCTAGGAATCCCCAACATTTCTGGAAGAACCTAGCTAGAAATCCATTTGGTCACGGTGCCTTGTTGAGGTGAATTTCAAAGAGGGCTACCCTTACTTCCTCAACTGATTTAATGGATTTATTTATTTATTTATTTTGCTCAAATAGTTAACTAGTAAATAAATTTTCTTTTTCTTTTTGAGGATTTTGTTAACTAATTGATTAATTTTGTTTGATTCATTATGATTTATTGAATTAATTATGCATAATAGATTATTTTAAATGATTTATTTTATTATTTTGGATATTTTTGAGGAAAATTATTTGAAATATTGTTTAATTACTTTTATTTTGATAAAATAGATTAATTAATGTAAAATTATTATTTTAATAAATGAATATTGTTGGGTGTTGAGACGAGGGTGATGGTATAAAATTTGTGTTAGCAATATTTTAGTGTCTACGTATATTTTTAGTACTGTTGAAAGGATATGCTTATATTCATGTGGCTTGGACATATTGCCATCTTGTTAACATGGAGGAATTTTTGGTCGAGGTTGCAATTATTAGTTATTGGTTTAGACATTTGAACATTAGTTTAGAGGATGTGTTTATTGTACCATGGTGAAATTTTGATCGTACATTGAGTTTTTTCATGATACACGTGCTCTTGGGAGAAATATGTTCATTAGAGACATATGATATTATTTTGAGGAGATGTAGATCATGACATTGTGAAGAGTTCGTGGTTTCTATATTGATCATGTAGAGGGAGCTTTGGTAGTGATGTATGATAGTCTTCTAGTAGTGAGTGAAATGATAATTTTGTGGTGATGTAATCATATTTTATTAGCATGTGATGGTCAACTAGGTGCTCATGAATACTTGATAGGCTCGGGTGAGGATAGAGGTTTTTTGTTGATTATGAATATGTGTTGAGATGGTTACTTTTCATGAGGTTTTAGCAAGAATACTAAGAAGTCTATACTCGAATTTGGACATGAATTCAACATGGAATCATTGAGTAGATTGATCATAGAGATATTTATTGTGGCTTGTTGTGTCCTAGGAAGAGCAATTTCATTCTAATATATTAATTCTCTCAATGGTGAATGATCTAATAGGTATTGCCCTCCTATTTCTCAAATGTATTGTTTCTTTGTGCCTTGTCATCTCATGTGTGCTCAAGTATTGAGCTATGGATTCTAGTTTTGAGGACTTGTTTGAGGAGTAGATACATGGTTATGGTTTTGTATATCCTCATGTTTGGACCTTAAGTGATTTTTGAGGTCAAGATGTTTTGAAGAGAAACAAATATGGTTAGTTTCCTTGGGCTTATTCATTGGATTTAGGAATGGATCTTTTGTTTATTTTTTGTTTAATTCGAGAGTCTTACATCCTTTCTAGTTTATTGATACATTGTATGTTTAACCTTGGGGTTGAATAGTTGGATGTTGATGAAGATTTATATTTGGTGTTTTGGGAAGGAGATCTTAATTGTCACAAATTTTAGCATATTGGTGTCCGTAGGAAGACATGCTACATGGTTTTTATTTTTAGAGGTTCTCTCTTGATGGTTATTGTTTCTTCTGAAATATTTGTGTTCACATGACACTGGAAATGATGTTTACATAGATCTATCATGGTTACTGTATTTATGGTCATTTACTATTATTATACCTCATTATTTTTAGTAATAGTATGGATGCTCTTTAATCTCTTTCTTTGATAATGTTGAGAATTTCAAAGAGTTGTGACTTGATTAGTGGTGAGTTATTTTACAACATTTTAGGTTATAGTTTTACAAATTGAATTGTTCATGTTATTTGGTAGTATATGATATTTGATGACACTTGTTACAACCTTATATTTGAGTGTTATTGGTGGAATTTTGGATGATTTGATCATTTTGATATTTGGCATTACCCATGTAATGTGAGTTTCAAGATGTATATATACTTTGTTCGATGTTCTCATTATATTGTAGTGTTAAGGGTCATTAAAAAATTTCTATTCAAGATAATATGCATACAATGAGGTGATTGTGAACTGGGTTGGATATGTTGATGGCAAGAAGTCTACCAATAATTATGAGTATACCATGTCTTTGAGGTATGTTTGTTGACTAATTGTTGGTACTATTCTAGCTATGTTGGTTAGTTCTTGACAATTACTCAGGCCTATTTGTTACTATTATATTTGGTGTTTATATTTGGGTATTGAGTTTAGGCGATATTGTTGATACTTCTATGCCACACTTAGTGCATCATATCCTTTGGATGTGATATTATCTTCCATGCATTGGCATGATTGAGGATGAGATGGTGATCACCTTGGTTTTTATTCCAAGTTTCTTGATGGAGCACATGGGATACTTGGATGTTTAAATGGTACATGTTGGCTATGAGGATTGTTCCCTTGATGTTTGAGTTTACTTTTGACCCTTTATGAATTATAAACAATGAGTGGGAAAATGTTGGGAAATGTGTATATAGCAATTACAACTTTGTGTTTAATGGGTGCATCAAAGAGGCATTAAAGGTGAATTATCAAGCCTTTAAGAAAATGGTGTGCTACCTTGAACATAGATCTCCATAGACACATGTTATCTTTAGATTGTTAGCATAAAATGGTTGATCAAAATTTAGTCTCTTCTATTTATCTCTCTTTCCCTTTATAATTCTTATTTCTCTCCCATTTTATCTCTCTTTATTCCCCTTCATCAATCTCCCTCTCACCCTCTTTATTTCTTGTTACTTTTATCTATATATCTCTTTATCTCCATCTCTCTCTTTTCTCTCTCTTCTCTATCCCCCTCAATTTTCATTATCTCACTTTCCCTCACTCTCTCTCTATCATGCTCTCTCTTTATCTCACTCTCTTTTTATATTCCCTTCTATCATTGTCCATCCCCTCTTTATCCCTATCTCTCTATTTATATATTTCTCTATCTCTTTATTTCTCTTCCTCTTCCTCTTCCTCTTTCTCTATTTCTTATACTATTTATTTTTGTATCTTTGAGAGTTCTATCTCCCTCTCTTTATATATATTTCTCTCATTATTTATCTTCCCTCTCTTTTTGTAACTTCTCTCTCCATTTCTCTCTTTCTCTCATCTCTATTAATCCCCCTTTATTCTTCTCTCTCTAGTATATCTTTCTTTTATTCTTTATTTTCCCTCTCTCTTTTTCACCTCTCTCTCTCTCTCTCTCTATATATATATATATATCCCTCTCTTTATCTTTATTTCCCTTCTCTTTTCTATCTACCTCTTTGTTTCCCCCTCTCTCCTCATCTTTTGTCTATCTCTATCTTGTTCTCTACCCCTCTCTAATTTTCCATCTCTCTTTATTTATATCCAACTCTCTATCCTTTTTCTCTCTCACCACCTCACCCCTTCTTTATCAACCCATGGAAGGCTAGCTAATTTGTTAACTTTCTTATAAATTAATTTAAATAGTATATACATGAACATTTTTTTTGAATAAAGAGGGTAAAAATTTATTGTCACTAGAAGAACACAAATACAGAGCAATCAGGGGCCATAATCAACACCCCTAGAAAACCAAGAACCACATAACGCAGAGAAAACCCAAAAATAATAGCAACCAGACCAACCACCAAGAAACATCAACCAACCATATCAGCCAAGATGATACCCTCAAGATCATGGGAATAGTCAACAGATAACTGCTCCCATCCATCCACCTTCCAACCACCATTCTTCTTTGAAGCCCATTTAGCTAAACAATCAGCAACCTTGTTCCATTCACGAGGAATACGAACGAAAGAAACTGACTCCATCGTGGAGCTCATATGCAGGATATGCTTAATAATAGAGGCCAGTTGCCAATTAACCCCATCTAATTTTTTTACATTCAACAAATTGACCATGATTTGAGAGTCTGACTCACAGATGAACTTGTGCCACATAAGAACATAGGCTTTCTCAATAGCAACTAGAATCGCCAAACCTTCCATGAAATTATTGTATTTTTGCCCCTTATGAATGAAGAAGAAGAAAATATCCCTGCTAGAATTGCCTCTTCTAATACCACCAATCCTAGCAGGCCTAGGATTGCCCCTTAAAGAGCCACTAATATTGATTTTTAAAACATAATCTTAAGGGGGGACCATCCTCCTCCTCTATGAACCTTCCCTTTGGCCCGATGCCCCCTTCTAACATAAAAAGAATCCAATGTTAGGCCACACAATCCCAAATTGTTCATAATCTCTTCATACCCCTTTCTAAAGGAAAAGATACTTCACACTTAGCTTCCACCATCTCTTGTATCATGTTGATGACCCTTTACCAAACATGTTGAATCATCAACTTTCTACCTCTAAAAATCCTACAATTCCTCTCAATCCAAGTATGCCAAAGGATAAAAGTGGGGCAAATAATCTAGACTATCTAGTAGAAGGAAGCAATTGTCTCCCCGAACTATTTCAGAAATCAATCAAAGAAGAAGTATGGACATAAGGATGTCTCTAGATACCCCACCAAAAGTGTCAGATAAGCAAAGAAAAGGGGCATCAAAAGCAAAAATGTGTAGAATCCTCCTTAGAGTAGCCACAAAGAGCACAAATCGAAGGCCCCTAGAAACCACGCTTGTGAAGATTATCCCATGTCAAGCATTTGTTTCAAGAAAGCGTCCAAATAAAGCAATTACACTTGGGCCAAGAGAACTTATTCCATACATTTTTTCCACCAAGAAACTTCCAAACCCCCATACATCTGTCGAATTAGCTTTTGATAGCCATTGGCCACCATAGAGACCCCCTTAGGATCAGGACTCCACACCAAAATATCATTTTCCTTTAAAGAGCTATAATCTCTACCGAAAAGAATGTTTCTTAAATCAACATGATCTTCTTCTAAACCCCCAACCAACCACTCAATAGGATCCTTCCATCTAGAAACTTCCACCAAACCACAAGAATGACTAGATTTTAAATCCTCAACCTGAGACCAACCAGCCACCAGGGAACAATGGAAGATATATTGTAGATAAGGAAACCTGGTCATAATAGTGGAGAAACCATCCTAAGAGTCTAACCAAAAGAGAGCATATGACCCCCTGTTGAAAATCCAAAACAAACCATCCTTGATCAACTTAGCACCTTTCTTAAGAGTTACCCAAATCACCGAGCACTTACCCAAACAGGAAATTGAGGGACCTCCTTCGCCACCCCCTTCAAATACTTGTTAAAGATAATCCTTGCCCAAACTTGATTTTGTTTAGTGCACTATCTCTAGTATAACTTGGTAGAAAGAGATAAACTAGAAAGACTAGTTTGTTGCAACCCAAGACCTCCAAGTTGTTTCGATCTACAAACAATCTCCCAATTCACAATACTCCATTTCAAGGATGTAAATTTATCAACCCAAAGAAATTGCATTGCAAAAGAGTCTAAATCCCTAATAAAACTTGAAGGAGCAACCTACAACATACACCTGTAATTGGGAAGGGCATGCACCACCGATTTTTATAGTAGCACCCAATTCGCAAAGGATAACCACCTATGAGTCCAATGGTTCACTCTCGCATGAAACTTATCAATAATATTATGCCAGGAGCCTCTAGCAAAGGAACCTATGGAAAGAGAAGGCCAAGATAAATCAAAGGCAACTACCTAATCTGAAACTTGAGAATTTGAGCAACCCATCATTGAATAGGCTCAAGAGTGTTGAAAAAGAAAATAGAGGATTTATCTTCATTTATCTATTGACCAGAGGTAGGGAGGTAAACATCCAAAACCTTGCAGAAGTTAGTAGCCTCCCTGATCTTGGCCAAACCCATGAAAGTAGTATCATCCATAAATTGTAGGTGTGATTGAGGAGGAAGGCCAATACCCCAGTTCCACCCTTCGATCAACCTTCGATTAACATGGCTCTTAATGGTTCTCCCAAGACCTACAACCAAGAGAATAAATAGATACGAGGATAGAGGATCCCCTTAATGAAGACCTCTAGAAGCCTTAAACAAGAGAGATGGTTTTGTTTTAACCAACACAAAAAAGGAAGGAGACATGATACAAATCATAACCCACATAACCCACTCCTTAGCAAAGCCAAAAGCCCCAAGCACTTTCTACAGAAAGGACCATTTGACCCTATCATAGGCTTTTTCCATATCCAATTTTATAAACATAGATTTCTCCTTAGATGTCACCATATAATTAATATTTTCAACAACAATCACAACACCATCCAAGATTTTCCTATCAGCCATAAAGCCTCCCTATTCCTCAAAAACCAACCTATTAATCCAATGCTTCAGTCTATCTGCAATCAACTTGGATATAATATTGCAAACCACATTAAAAATGGCTATTGGCCTAAAAAAACTCATCCTATCCACCCCATCACACTTGGGAATAAGGAAAATAAAAGTAGAACTAATCAGCTTCAACATCTATTTATTCTCCTTAGACTCACGCACCACCTCTAATAAGTCTAGATTTATGATTTCCTAGAATTCCTGAAAGAACTCAATCAGAAAACCATCTTGCTTGGGCCCCTTCCCTTTCTTCATCTGAAAAATAGAAGTCTCCAATTCTTCTAGAGAGATAGGCCTCATAAGGTTCTCATTCATCTCCCTAGAGATCAAAGAGGGGATATAAGAAATAATATGGTTTTCATCCTCCCTTGCAACAAGAGAATCCTCCCTAAGAAAAGAATCAAAGTATTGAGTAACTTCCCTAGATATATCCTCATGAGAGGATAACTGGTCACCCCTATAATTCACAAGATGAGAGATAGAATTACCATGTCTCCTATCCTTCACAGAATTGAAGAAAAAGGGAGTGTTTCTATCCCCTTTTGCAACCACGCAACTTACGCCTTCTGTTTCCAATAAATCTCCTCCCACATCTCACACTCCTATAGAGTTTTCAAAGCCCTCGACTCCTCCAGGATAGAATCCTTTGACATCCATGCTCCCTAATTACATGAGTAATGGCATCCAAACTAGCTTTAGCATGAAAGATGTTGTTGAAACACTGACTATTCAAACTTTTGAGCTAGTACAAGTCACACACTAAAATTAATTGACAAAAGAGTACATAACTGTGCTACAAGCGAGTCTACCACATTGCCACTATTTAGCCATATGTTCTTGAAGAGAGGGGTCTTGCAACCACATAAGTTGGAATTCGAAAGAGGGATTGTGAGAAACATTAGCCAAGAAAGCAAAAAAATCAATTGGCCAATGGTCAAAACCCCTCCAATCAAGGATCTCTGAGCTAGAAGACCAAGGCCCCCCAATCTAGAAATAAGAAACCAAAAAAATATGAATCCTCTAAGAAATACAGTATTTGCCACACCATCCTATTATTCTAGGTAAAGTGACCATTTCCAGGTTTTATGTAACCTGAATTTAAGGAATAAATATGCTCTCTAAGAAGATAAGCAGAAGGTTCCAACCTTAGTGTTCCACCCATTTTTTCCTCCAGCCTAGTAATAGCATTGAAATCACCAACAATCCAAGGATAAAGAGGGGAGATAATTTTGATAAACCAAATATGAGACCAAAGGCACTACTTACAAGGCATGTCGGTTGGGGCATAGATGTTGGAAAGAAGAACAATCTCTCTAGACTCCAAACTGTTAGCAACTACAAAAATAGAAGACCTACTAGCAATCCACCAAAGAGGTTGAATCTTCATTGGGTTCCATAAGCATTCCACACCCCCAACATTACCTTGCACACCAATACACTAACCATGACATTGACACTAGAGTTTGGGTGCTAAACTACTCATACTCTCCACAAAAAGTTTAGTTTCCTGAAGAAATAACATATCAAGTGAAACCAAGGAAAATTTAGGTGATTGTAGGTTTTGAATGGAGGTAATGCACCTATTTTCCTTATTTCCATAGGAAAAAGAGATCCCCTAGGGCAAGATTGACTTTCAACCCTTAGGTGAATCAATCTTGATGGAGATCTTGTTGTTTTCCTTATGATTGAGGATGGGGTAAATCAACCTGAAATGCACTTTTGGGAGATTAATGAAAAATAATAAATGAATCCAATTGTACAATGTAATACTTGAAACATAAATTTAAAACTTTAATTTATTAGAATCCATAACGTTCCAGTAGATCTTACATGAGTATGAATTTATGCACTTGTCACCAAAAGCAGTTGTTGAGTGTCCTAGGACAGATTCACCCTAGGGCGAATGAGTCTTTGTAGGGATTTTCTACACAACTTTCGAGGTCCTCTGTAGATGGATCTAAGCTTCTATTTGCCCCAGGTTTCATTGTCGGAAAGTCAAAAATAAATTTTGGATCTAAATTTTCGTACCTTGATGATAATGTTGACAACTTTTCAACTTTGCACTTTTGATCAATCTTCAATCCTTTTTCACCTGCAAATCTGCAAACACAAAGAGAGGGGAAAATTTCTTGTTTTTGGTGAATGGGAGTTTGCCTGGTCAAACCTTGTTTCGGTAATTAAACCTTGAAATGAAATGAAACACGAATGGAAGGAATGATGAATGAATAGCTATTTTGTAACTCACCAAACCCTTGAATAAAAATCCTTAAAGGACTAAAATCTAACATGTCTCTCCAAGGTCTTGATCTTGCATGATTGGCTTGATTGGATGTTGATCTTGATGCTTGAATCTTGACTTGAATTCTTGAAACCCACATCATAATGTTAGCTCCAAAAACATGCATGAATGTAAATAATCTTGACATGATGATCTTGATCTTGATTTCTACTGTAGATGACTGATAAATCTTCTCTTCAATTCTCTTGACAATAATATTTGCTCATGTGAAAGTTGTCCTCTTTTTAGATGTTTTGAATTGATAAAAAGACTAGGCATTTATAGGTATTTTCTAATTTCTCGACAATTAAAATTCAAAAGCCGACAATTGTAATTGTAATTTGAATCATAAAAATGTCGCCAAAAGCCTATTAAATATTAGGATCCTAAACTTAAGGGGAACTCTTTCACCCTTGGGCGAATGGGTCATGTTGGGTTAGGGATTTCAGCCATAGCTATGATGAGAATGTTCTCTCCTCTCTGAAAGAGGAGGCTCCCTTCTTACTTCTTATTAGAACAAAGAGTAAACTACACTAAACTAAAAAGTACTTACACTAGCTTTAACCATGTGGAGTGTGTTACTTTCACCATTTTCTCTTCTTTCAAAAAATACATTTACAATGTTCCATGGTAATGTTTTTTAATGCTCTACACCTCTAAATATCTACCTAAGTAGTAATCACTAATATTATCAATTAAACTTAAGAGTAATCAAAGAGTACTAGTATAACTTGATTAATAGTAATTGAAAGACACAGAAAAGAACAAAGTCTTCTTGCTACCTTATATGATAGTTTTTCAAATAACAAATGATGGATGTTGTAGCTCAAAGTATATCAACCCACCTCACCAATAGATTCAGACACAAAGTGAATAACTCCTGTAAGAGAGGGGGACCAACCACTGCAAGGCCCTAGGTCATGAAAGGCCGAGAGCGATATGGCTGCCCTAACTTACCTCAATTTCAAGGAATCTTAGGATAGGAGGGATGAGAATGATAAGGACGATGTGTCCTTTGACCACTCTGCAAACCCGAGAGTTGAAAGGAGACTAGAAGAGCTGCTTTTCAGAGTCAACTCTACGTCTCAGGTAGCTCTTTGTTTGAGGAAAAAAGCACGGTTCTGGGATAACAATGCAGCATGTTGATAGGTGCACTTGCATCCTTATGGTAAGAAAACCAAAGAGACGAGGTTAAAACACCAAGAAAGGACTGACGGTCTAGTTTAGAAGTTTCGGGAAGTAAGAACAAGACTAGGAAGAGTGAAATGTAAAGATGAATGTGATAAAGGAAGTATATTACCGCAAGGGTGATGAAGACGATCTCACACAATAATCTTTTCACTAGCTTGCTCCAAGATCTATCTACTTGCACACAATAAAGAGGGGAAATATTGGGGTTGTTTAGGGGTCTGCCTCAATTAGACCCCCGTTTTGGTGTTTCCACCTCCACGGACAACCAAGTTTGCAACGATAGGAATAAACATAAAGGAATACAAGCTTTATAAACAAAAGACACTACAAAATAGTGCATGCTTACTCAACCAAAGATGATGGAGAAGATGAGAGGAGCTTACCACCTCCGTCCAAAGCACTCAAGGCTTGTGGAGGAGAAAATGAGAGGAACTCAAGCCTTTGTTGTAATGGTGTTTGTCCTGCATTTGCACTATCAGAATGATGGAGTGGTAGATTGTTGCAATGGAGTGAAAGTGCTACTACAAAGCTTGTGAATGCTTGAAAAAGTGGGGAAAAGTGTGAAGAGATGGATTCAATATCTTGAAAAACTTTTTGAATGAATGAGAGAGTGAAGAATATGAAGGAAATGATGAAAAACGGCCATATTCGGGTCGACCAACCAAAGAGGGATGTTACTCTTCGACTTCCAATCGAAAATGTAATGCTTCACAATCTCCAACCATAGGAATCTACCAGGGACATAAGCGCACCGTGCGGGCATCCACGACAAAAATGCTCCCACTGAAACTCAAAATAGGCACGAAGTGTGATGTGGACAATGGGCTTAAGTGGAATTAAGCCTCTTCCTTAGGTTTTCTAAAGTGCAAGGGGGTAAAAGGGAATTTACGTTAGGGGTGAAAATTCACATTTATACATTTTTCCCCTACTTTAGCAAGCATGAGTACTGATGAGTTCTTTGGTAAAGTAGAATAGTAAGAAGTAACAATGTAAGAAATGTATACCTGAACCAACGAAGAAGCAGAGCACGGTCTGGCAAACTCGAAAGTGCAGGAGAGGACTTCATAGCTCCACAAAACTATGAAGCTAAAGAAAGAAAGTGCCTTATAGACCTTCAAGGAAGGTATCCTCCAAGAACTCTCACATGAAGGAAACCAAGAAAGGCACCTTACAGACCCGCAAACCTACAAGGAAGGTATCCCCAAAAAACTCTCACATGAAGGAAACCAAGAAAGGCACCTTACAGAACTGTAGACCTATAAGGAAGGTATCCCCCAAGAACTCTCACATGAAGGAAACCAAGAAAGGCACCTTACAGACCCACAGACCTGCAAGGAAGGTATCCCCCAAAAACTCTCACATGAAGGAAACCAAGAAAGGAACCTTACAAACCCGCAAACCTGCAAGCAAGGTATCGCCCGAGAACTCTCACATGAGGGAGACCGAGTAAAGGAGACTCCATAGATTTCAAGAGGGTGACATGTTTACCCACAAATAGAACATGTTAGGAAGCGGTCACGCAGGCCAGTGAATGAACAGTCACGTAGACCATCTCTAAGTTGTAAGACTTTCAAAGGGGTCCCTCGAGTACCCTTCAAAAGGAAGGAGGGTCCACTCAAGGGACACACTGTTTGAAGAGTGAAGTCTAGTCGGGCTTCGCCCAAGCTAGACGTAAGGATGCGATGTAGGTCTAGTCGGGCTGCCCCCAGACTAGACACAAAGAGGAGAAATTGGTTTAGTTGGGCTGCTCCCGAGGTAGACGCAAGGATGTGAATTTGTCTAGCTGGGATGCCCTCGAGCTAAACACCATAGTATTTGTTGAAAGATTTTGAAGGGGTTCCTTGGGAACCCGACATGAAGAGGAGGGGTCCACTAAAGGGACACATTTTTCAAAAGCTACCGCCTTCTTTCTCGAATCAATTCATCATCAAGGAATCCTTTCGAAAGATGTTCACTTCATCAAGGATTTCAAAAGGAAGGACATGCCCCCATGCGAGGGGAAGACTAAGACCGTTCCTGCTTCGAAGGGGGATTTCCAAGACCTTTATGAACCCATGATGAAGGAAACACATTCCGTTAGGGTTTCAAGTCAAGAATGCAATTCTAAAGAAGTGTGTGAAGGGTCTTCGAGAAGAGATTTGTGTGGCAACAAATGCACTTTCTAAAGACCATGAAATGTAGAAGTAACGTTGTCACACACAAAAGGGACAACTCAGCAAAGAAGAGAGAAAGATAAAGAGAAGAGTAAAAGGACAAAGATCACACACAAAGGGCACAAGGGGATCTGGTTTTGTGGGGTCAGATCTTCTTTTATTTATATTTAGTAGGTAATCGCAGTGCAAGGTGAACGATCATCAATCCCTAGCGAGATCAGGAAAAATGCACGAAAGACAAAGTAAGAATAAAAAAATTGGGTCAACATGGAAGAAGGCCTGGATTCTCCCGACGCTTTGCATTGTCCCCAATTTACCAAAAATAAATCACAAACATGGAAGAATAAAGATACAAATAGAGGAAAGTTTACAACACAAACACCACGCCTGTTTCCAAGCACCAACATGGGTGACGAGGGTCATCCAGGAACATATAGCATGATCACAGGGGAACACATCACAACATACACATCTAATCTAAAGATCAAGAAGAAGGTCTCCCCCTAACGTTGGTCGACAAAGAGGTCATCATCTTCCCACTCTAGATCATAGTAGGGGGAAGGATGACGAGCCTGCAACGGTGTAATGTTAAGGGGAGGAGCTTCTGATCCTCCCGCAACAAGGGCCAAGGTAAAGGGACTTGTGAGGTCTTTGTCACTCAACTCTTGTGGGTCTAAGGTCAACGACTTTGCAAAGATCGCTGACAGGTTCGAAACTTCATCCATCGAGTTAAACATACACTTGATGGGAGTGCCATGTTTCACCTCGGTGGATGGAGGAGTTCGCTGCCGAGGTTCACCGCTAGGCTCACCGAGAGACTCGGGAGTGGTGACAAACTCAAGGGAGGCAGGAGTTGGTTTTGTCACTAGGACATAACAAGTTAACGTGGGGCCACCTTTCGAAGAAGGTGGTATCTTCTTATGTCCTCCATTGCTAGAGGGACCACGCTCTACCTTATTCTTCATTGGAGGAGGTGAACTCCCCATAAACGAAGCAAGGAGGGTCGAGGGAGAAGAGGTAAGAACCACAGTGGATACGACTAAAGTTTTAACCATATCCATAGGTTTTGGGAAAGGCAAGACATCTAGAACGGAGGTCAGTAGAGGCGGCTCTGCAGAAGGAGCGATAAACACTTGTACCTTTCCAAATGCATGTGCACTCACAATGAGATTTAGAAGGGATTCAAAACTAGTTAGATTAGGGACAGAAGAGGGGAAAGAGGAGGACACCGTAGGAGGTGTTGTCTTCTCTTCCTCCTTTTGTGAGGAGGCTTGTTCAACCAGGAGAGCCTTTCGCCGACACTTGCATTCGCGTGCAAGGCAGTTTCTACGACTCTTCGAACCAAAAGATGGAACTTGCGAAGGGATAGATGGATTCTGCTCAGCCATGGGAGTTTCCTTCATGACTATTTCTAGCAGAAGGGAAGACTCTTGAATGGGAGCAGAAGGAATAGGCTCATAATCGGTAGGAGGAATCGACTCTAACGCCTCAACAACAAGCCTCTTCCTATTCGCTATTTTGGGGATAGGAACAGTAGGAGGCCATGAAGGCTGAGACAAAGAGAACTCTCCATGGGGGCTTTCTGTCTTCCATACCAAACAGGCCTAGGCTCTGTGGGTAAGACACAAAGCTCAAATGTAGGACGCTTGGCCTTTCACCAAGCGAGCACCATGGGATTCTCTCATAAGCGCAAGACAAAATCATATGGCACCACGACGGGGTGAGAGGAAGCATCAGGCTAAGCAACGAAAGGGGAAGAAGGAGGGTTTTGGGACCGCTTCTCTCCTACACACCTTGGTGGCATCACTGTCAGCTTTTAAGCAAGCCTTGTGCGAAACAACATAAGGCAAATGAGGGAATCTCACTTTCGGCCTAACACACCCTTTCTTATAGTTTTAATATGTACGATACAAGAGGTCTTTCCTAGGTGGGAGAGGACCAAGAGATGCAGGCCAAAAGTAATCTAGGGTATAACTATCACGTGCAACTGGTGGTCTATAACTGGTGTCATGGACAACATGCATTGAACCTCCATGAACAAACTTTAGGCATTTGTGCACAACCAAGGGAACTGCATTCATAGCTACCAGCCAGGGGATACCTAGCTTCACTCTAAAGAGTTCAGACCCCAGGATGATGTCAAACCTAAGGCTCACAGATTTAGGTCGAATGAGGACTGATAGGACAATACTCCTTATAGGAGGTATGAAAAGTCCATCATGTGTGCAAACGATACTTTCAAGTGCATCATATCCATCCTTATATAGGAAGTTAATTAACATGATCTCCTTAGTTATGATATTCGCTTGGGATGTCGGATCAACGAGAACACCTGCTACAGTATTCCCATTTATCCTTATAGGAATGTAAAGAGGAGATGGATCTCTATTGAAGCCCATCGACAGGTCCTATGAAGTGAAAGTTATGTTAGTACCACTACTCATAGTCTGCACAAAGGGAATAGGTTGGTTTAAGAAAGAGGCCATCACTCACACCAAACGATACTTCTACGGAGCCTCCTAAGGTTTACAAGATAGGATAGTGACCCAATTAAGGTTTCATTACACAACACCATAAGAACCTCCCAACTATGCCTACTAGGGGTTGTAGGTTGGGTTGTAAGGCGGAAGCCTTACAACACTCACACCTAAAACAGTCCTAGAACATGAGGAAAGGGACTTTCAATGTCGCAAATCGGAACTAAAATGGTTCACGTCAGGTTCACCAAAAATGTAAGAGAGGGGGACCAACCACTACAAGGCCCCAGGTCACGAAAGGTCGAGAGCGATATGGTTTCCCTAACTTACCTCAATTTCAAGGAATGTTAGGATAGGAGGGATGAGAATGATGAGGACTATGTGTCCTTCGACCACTCTGCAAACCCGAGAGTTGAAAGGAGACTAGATGAGTGACCTTTCAGAGTTAACTCTACGTCTAAATTAGCTCTTTGTCTGAGGACATAAGTGTAGTTCTGGGATGACAGCGCGGTGCGCTGGCGTCTCACAGGTGCGTTGGTGTCTCACAGGTGCACTGGCGTCTATACGGCCAAAAAACCAAAGAGACGAGGTTAAAACCCCAAGAAAGGACTGACGGTCTAGTTTAGAAGTTTCGAGAAGTAAAGAACAAGACTAGGAAGAGTGAAATGTAAAGATGAATGTGATAAAGGAAGTATATTACCACAAGGGTGACAAAGATGATCTCGCACAATAATCTCCTCGCTAGCTTGCTCCAAGATCTCTCCACCTACACACAACAAAGAGGGAAAATGTTGGGGCTGTTTAGGGGCCTGCCTCAGTCAGACCCCTGTTTTGGTGTTTCCACCTCCATGGACAACCAAGTTTGCAACGATAGGAATAAAGATAAAGAAAGGAATACAAGCTATGTAAACAAAAGACACTACAAAATAGTATATGATTACTCAACCAAAGACGATAAAAAAGATGAGAGGAGCTTACCACCTCCGTCCAAAGCGCTCAAGGCTTGTGAAGGAGAAAATGGGAGGAACTCAAGGCTCTGTTGTAATGGTGTTTGTCTCGCACTTGCATTATCAGAATGATGGAGTGGTAGATTGCTGCAATGGAGTGAAAAGTGCTTGTGAAGATATGTATTCAATATCTTGCAAAACTCTCTGAATGAATGAGAGAGTGAAGAATATGAAGGAAATGATGAAAAAAGACCATATTCAGGTTGGCCAGCCAAAGAGGGACGTTAGTCTTCAACTTCCAATAAAAAATGTAACACCTTTGCAGTCTCCAGCCACAAGAATTTGCTAGGGACGTAAGCGCGCCACGTGGACATCTGCATGCCACGTGGACATTTGCATGCCGCGTGGGCGTCCCCGATAGAAACGCTCCCATCGACACTCAAAATAGGTGCCGAGTGTGATGTGGACTGTGGGCTTAAGTGGAATTAAGCCTTCGTCTTAGGTTTTCTAAAGTGCAAGGGGGTAAAAGGGAATTAGCGTTAGGGGTGAAAATTCATGTTTATACAACTCCAAGCCCAAAGTCTTGACAATCTTCACCAAGAAATGATTATATCACACAATTTCAGGTAAATAATATAACTCAAATTTTATATATCCTATCTTGAACGTCCTTCCAATCATAAGAAAGAATTACCACTTATCCAAATAATAATAAGAGAAATCAACAAGAATAACATTAGAACATTCTCACTCATAGAAACTTGATTCAAAATGAAGGTTGAAATGGAAATTTTCCTCCTTTTATTAATTGAATTTGAACATAAAGTCTCAAAGTTGAGTCACAATTTGGGTAGCACTTCGTTGTATAATATTAAAAGGTCCTAATTACAAATGAGCTCTCTCATATTTATAGAGGAGAGTAAAAGAGCTAATCTAGGAAAGAAATAACTAATTTGACTTATTCAACATTAGAGTCCAAAATTATTGGAGGACTTCACTGTTGTTACATGTATTTACAATTTTGAAAAAGACGTGTAAATTGTCTTGAACTAATTACTAAAAACATGAAAGATACTAAAAATTAAACTAAGTGAAAATCAAGGCACGTTCAACTTTCTCCACCATCCTTCTCCAAGAAGTCTTCATATTTCTTTAGGATTGCTTGAACTTCTTTATCATCGGGACCTATGGTATGTCTAGATATGGCAAGAACTTGTGTGATTGAGCCCTTGATAGTGTTGCACGCTTTCTGGTGCCTCGCAAGAACAAATTTCAAATTGTCCAAAGTTAGTTGAATATCCATCATTTTGTCCATTGAAGCTACTAAGAAAGCTTCATCTTCAAATTCCTTCTAAACCATGGATGTTTATTCCCAGACAATTGAATTGGTGGGAAGAACTTTCTAGTTGTATTTCATGACTTTTTTTCTTGGTGATGGAATAAACATTTGTGGAAAAACAAGAAATTAATCAAAATCACTCAAGAATCTGGACACAAAAGATCAGAATGGCATGTAAGAGTACCTGCAAAAAATTCATATTTTCCAGTGTTAGAGAAAAAAAAGGTTTTATACACTAGTGGGAAAATTATGAGCGACTGCATATGTTTTGGCAATTCAGATGAAAAGGTGGAGAGAGCTCTTGCATGGGGTATTACACTTCAGATGTAATGGCTCAAAAATTATGAGATACTTCATGTTGGATGTAAAGGTGGAGAAATTTTGAGCTATACATGGGGTATTTCACTTTAGATGCAGAGGTGCTGAATTTCCAAGCTAATGCATGTGGTAAGACACTTGGGTTCAAGGGCACTGAATTTCTGAGCTACTAGATGTGACTTATTGGTTTGAGATGCAAAGGTGGAGAAAATCCCTTGCACTACATGAAAATATGCAATATCTCAAAATTTCCCAGACAATATATTTGCAATATAGGAGAAAAACCCTAACACTACATTTGTTATGTCTCAGAAAAACCTCAACACTGCATTTATTACTAACGTGTGAAATCCGGGTTGCACAATTGATAAATTTTAGTGCTTATGCAATTTGAAACTTGATCAATAATTTGCAAGGTCACTGAAATTCAATGACTTTGCAATCTTTTTATTTTTTTTTATTTTGACTTGTAGGGGCGCTGAAATATAACACTCTTACAAGAGCTAAAAAAATTCTAACTCCCAAAACTGAGTTTTCACAACTTGCACCAAAAAGCGAATTTTGATGAACCGACAAAGGGTAACGCTCAGAATGAATTTTCGATGCTAGGGGACCATACACGAGGACCAATGAAATTCACTCCTTTTTGCATGCTTAGAGTGCATGATCGATGAAATGGACAAGTTTCATAGGGGTTATCTCATGAATTAAGCTCAACTAAATTTGAGGATAATAGTTGGCTCTAGCTGGTGAGCTTCTTTCGATCGCTCTTTCAAATGATCGAAGGGAGAAGAATTATAGTAGCTAAGTGCCTTCATCCATCCATTGGGCGTAGAGTCATGCGACAAAACAAAAAGACACAAAAAGGTCAAAAAGAAATAGACGTAAAAACTATACAAGTATTTATAAAACTCATATGTCGCCTCACTGAGTGAAGTACTTCAGATGTTGTCTGCTATGTGGTAGAAAAAATGGAGTGTTGTCTTGGTATGTGAGCAAGAAACTAATTTCACCACAAAGTTAGTGAACCTTGAATGGACCTCTCCTTAGTGATTCAAACTTCTTGTGCATACCTTTGGGCTCTATTCTCTTGTCCCACAAGAGAACTAGATCTCCAATCTGGAAATCTTGAGACTTTGTTTTCTTGTCAAAAAGCTTCTTGACTTGATCTTACTATTCCATAATACGGTCCACCACTTGGACGTGCTTCTCCTCCAATTTTATGTGGTACATGATACGCTTGTTGATAGAACTATCAAATGTCTCATCCTTTATGGCCTTAGCCAACTTTAGTGCAAGCAATTCCAAAGTGATTGGAATATTTGCATTCAACCCATACAAGAGTTGGAATGGTGACATGCCTATTACTTGTTTGAGGCTAATTTTATCAGCCCACAAAGTATCTTACAATGCCTTGTGCCACAATCTTTGGTTCTCGTCAACTAGCTTTCGAATGATAGCGACCAAGTTCTTATTGCTGGATTTCGCTTGATTATTACCTTGAGGGTAATAGTTTGAAGAATGTGACAATATGATTCCATGCTCAAAATAGAACTCTATGATATCACTTGAGAAGAATGTAGTAGAATTGTCTGCTACAATTTTGTTCGAAATACAAAATCAGGAGATGATATTTTCTTTAAGGAAATTGCATACTACCTTTGAATTAGCATGCTTCACTAGGATAGCCTCCACCCACTTGGTGAAGTAATCAATGGTTGTGAGAACATAAACATGTACTACACTGGAAGGTGGATTGATGACACCAATGAAGTCAATGCCCCATTGCTATAAAGGCTCCTCAATGACGACTGACTTGAGAGGAAGAGCAACCAACTTAGGCTTCCCTACGAACTGCTAACATAGTTCACACTTGTGTACCCAATTGTACGCATCTTGAAACAATGTAGGCCAATATACTTAGCTTGCAAGATTTTATGAGTTGTCACAGGTGCAGAGAAATGTCTGTCACATGCCAAGTTGTGGAAATACTCCAACAACTTACTTTGTTGAGCCTTATCGACATAACATAGAAAAGTACCGTCAAGAGCCCTCTTATACAAACTATTATCCCATAAGACAAAATTTGTAGCCTTAAGCTTTATTGTTCTTTTATCCTTATATGTCAAATGCTCTAGAAATTCTCCATACGTTAGAAAATAAGCAATATTGGAATACCACTCGTCAATTGTACTAATAAATAGAATATTAGGAATATCTTTAATGCTTACCTCTTCATAATTGAAAACTTCATCAAGTTTATTATCAAAAATCAGCTGGTACAAACGTTTCCCATGCACCAATTTGGTGGGATTGATCTCTATATCATACTCCTGAATTTTGGCAATCTAGTTGCCTTGTTTTGTACCAAACTCCTGTTGTGTCAAGATTGACTTGACTATAGAATCTGACATTAGTGCAATGACATGGGAGTTAAGTATGTAGAACCAAAAATGCTTCACCACCTTAGCCACATTGAATATATGTTTTTCCATTTGGGATTACTTCAGCTCATGAACCTTCAATGGGAAACTCATGAATGCAAAATTGTTGAAAGTGTATGCTCGGAGGCATAGCTATACATAATGAACTCTTTAGTGTAATCTAGGAAGACCAACATTGGTGCATGCACAATAGCTTCTTTGATATTATTGAACACAACTTTACCTTTTGCAGACCAATGAAAAGTGGACTTTCCCTTCATCATTTTCATGATATGATGTGTCTTTTTGTGAAGTTAGGGACAAACCTTCACAAGAAATTCACCTTTTTGAAGAAACGGTGAAAATAATGAACTAATTTCATACTCATAGGTAGCATAAGAGCTTGAATTGCTTTGACCCATTCAGGATCAATCTTGATACCATCCTTGGACATGATGTGACCAAGAATTTTACCTTTTGTAACCCCAAAAATTGCCTTTTTGGGATTAAGAGATATTTCATGTTGTCGACACCTCTTTAAGACTTGTCGTAAGTGATAAAAATGTTCTTGATGTTTCTTGGAGAAGATTGTCAAATCATCAAGATAAACAATAATAAACTTACCCATGACATCACAAAAAACCAAGTCCATTGCTCATTGAAATATGTCATCGGAATTGATGAGACCAAATGACATTTTGCCATAGGCAAAAGTACCCAATGGTGTGGTGAAGGAAGTCTTATGCTGATCTTCCTCGCTGACCTCCACCTAATTGTATCCTGAAAAACCATCCAACATGGATAGCATCTCGGATCTAGTTACCATTTGCAAGACTTGATCCATTACTGACAAGGGGTAATTATCCTTCAATGATGACTGGTTCAAATTTTTGAAATCCACACATATGCAAATTTCCCCATTCTTCTTACAAATCAAAATGATATTCGCTATCCACGTTTAATGATGAATAGGAAATATTATCCTCACGTTCAACATATTTTGGATTTATGAAAGAGTGGTACCAAAAATCTTGGGGCTATACTGCCTCTACTTTTGTTTATAAGGCAAAGATCTCACCTTTAGTGGAATTTCGTGTTGTACCTCCTTTGGCTAGAAAGACTTCAAGTCTTCATAAGAGTAGGAAAGTATGTCAATGTATTGCCATAATAATTCAACAAACTTGTCTTTTTCCTTTGGAGTACAACACTTATCGATATTCACCATATTAGAATTTTCTTCGGTTCCCAAGTTGATTCGCTCAACTTCATTTGATGAATCAGAGCTAGAGTGTTGTTGCTTTTTGACATAACAGTCATGTTTGTCAAAAAGTATCTCAAGTGATACTAACCCCTTGGGAATATTGTTCCCTTTGAGCTGCAATACTTCTTCATCAGTATCAGGATCAACCTCTGAAATTGACTCTCGAGGTGGAGAATCACTACCTTCAAAGTACAACTCATCAAAAAATTTAACCTTCTCAAGAAATGCTATGATCTAATGATCATCGTTGAAAATTTGCCAGTTGTCTGAATTATCTGGAACATTAGGCCTAAACACTAAGTCAATAGTGTAGGTAGAACCATGGAAGTCCTTGTGTGGAATCAGAAGCATGGCAAACACTTCCAATGAATCAACTTTCATCATTGTACTCTCTTGGGACTACAAAAATGTTAAAAGCTTCAAACTCTTCTATATCATCCCAAACTAAGTTACGATAATGCCTTAGTTGTTCATTCTTGGTTTGATACAAGTTTCTTACCTAAAAAACTACTAGTTCAACATCACCTTGAACGTGTAGATTTCTTATCCCTTTTCTATGTGCACTTCCATACCTAACAACAACGCTTCATACTTTGCAGTGTTGTTAGTGTTATCAAACTATAGCTTAAAAGGAAAAGGAAAGAGTTTTCCTTATGGAGAAATGAAAAATGATTCCCGCTTCAAATCTTGTGGAAGAATAATTATTGTCAAATTCAATTGTCCAAACATCGTTTGGATCTCCTACACTGGCAGTCCGAAAATCTTAAACTTCTTCGTTAGATGTAGTTTCACCATCTGAAAAAGACATATTGTCCAAAGATGATTCTTTGTCTAAAATGGATGAGCCATTAGTTTTTAAGTAATTGCTTGATTTATTACTTGAAAAATTAGTGTCTTCATCAGTCTGCAAATATTATGTACCCATACCTAAAGACTCAAAAAGGATTTGAGATCTTGGATCATATGACTTGGTCACAAAAAAATTGGCTTCCCTTTTAGGAAATAGCTTTTTCATAACACACTTGATGGGTATTCGGGCTTCAAACATATCCATATTCAACTCACCTCATACATCCTTGCAAAAATTACGTCTTAGCAATATTCCATATGATGTAGGAACATCAACTATCAAGACATTCATCTTGATTTTCTTGTCTGGGAATGCAACAAAGGAAAATTGTGTATCCTTGATTTTCTTGATCAAAGGAACTTGTTTATTCTCCATCGAAAAGCATCGACTCAAAGTATTTGTAAGATTAAGACCCAAAGTGGTAGCCACTTTGGTGGACATAACATTGTTAGAAGTACCAGAGTCAATTACACAAATGCTGAACTTATAATCATTTACTAACAAGGAGATATAAAATGGGTCTATCCTCTTAGGGACAAATGATGGAATTGAAAGCAAGTTACTTTGCGAAGGTGTAGTCTTGGAAACAACTAGGATGTCATGAGAGGAATCATGACTTGGATGGGTTCCCTTATCTTTGACAAACTTAACAAGTTTGTCAAACTGGTCGAGATTAGCTTTTAGATATTCAACCTCAGACATCTAAATCTTGGTCTTCTTCGCATGGTCAATTATATCAAATTCTTGGAAAAAACTCATCAAAGAAGATGGGGCAATTTCATTGGTAGGTTTAGAAAACGGAACACTGGTCTTTGGAATTGGAGTATTAGCCTTAGGCAATGAAGAAGATATAGGAGGACAAGTGATACTTGCTTTGTTGTAGTTGTATCTTTGGTTGTATTGGCAAAGGAGTTCCCCTTTTGGCAATAATCATTGGTGGTTGTGAACTATCATTTGCTTTCATCGCATCAACTTGAGGTTGATCAAGTTGATTTTATTGCGAATGAGTGAACACGACATAAGCATCAGTCACAAGATCCTCTTCATCAGATTCTTCTTTATATTTCAAAAAGCCAATATTAGAGTTGCCAGTCAGATCTACTTCCTCCTCCTGGAATTGATCGACATTTTGGTAGGATATTTTGGTTGTGTGTAATCCTCTTTGATCAACTACTACATTGGTGGGTGGATCCTCAAGAGAAAGTATTCCTTGTGGTTCAAGAAGTTTGTTTTGGTTTCTAGTAGTATTATTGGAATAGTTGGAAGAATTTATAAAGGTTATCCTTGGAATATCCTTGTATGGAGGATTAGATGGACCTTGAGAAACCTGATTCTTCAATGCTAGCAATTCATTTGCTAGTCTCTGCACCATAAGATCGATGCTTGTGTTGGTAGATAAAGATGTAGACGCTTTTCCTTTATTTCTATTTGATTCTTTTCTTATTTTACCCACAAGAATTAAATCATCTTCAAAACTAGTAGCCAATTGTTAAGCTACTTCAAGATCAGTTGGAATTGCCCTTTGCAACAAGAAACTTACCTCTGGTACAGTTGTGTGCTAATGAAGAAACATTTGAGATTATGAGGTGTTGGCTTGGCCTCAGTTGGAATCCTTGTTACCAACTTATTGAATTTTTCCACAAACTCTCACATGGGTTCGTGTGCTTCTTTTCTCATAGTTGTAATTTATGCCAACAAGGCATGTGCATCTTCTGTAGGCTTGAAATGTTCTTCAAATTTGGTATGGAGAGTAGCCCAATTTGTAATAATACAAAGAGCAAGAGTGTAAAACCATTTCGCTACTACTCCTTGTAATTTCTCAATGAATAACATTATGAAAACATCCTCGTGTTCAACACCAAGAACATCACATATAATATAAAAAGTAACAATATGTTCGTCAGGTTGCTGCTTACCATAAGCATAAAATTTGTAGATGTTCTTGAATGAAACATGAGGAAGTTCATGTAAAGGGGCTGCCAAATTTTAAGGACTAAAGGCATTACCCCAAGGACCTGGTGGTGGTGGAGTTGCCATAACACCTTGAACAATAGTCTCTTGAACTGGTGTGATATATAAGACTCTAAAAATTAGAAGCTTTGCTTGAGAGCAGTGATCTAATTCTTTAAGGAGGATAACTTCCTATGCGCTATAAAGGTGACCTTGTTCGTGGAGGGAAAGGAACAATATTATGTATATGTAACAACTCGAAAAAAGGATCAATCTGACCTTGCGCCCTTTAACTGCAAGTATATCTCCTAGCTGCCAGAGTGTAGCCTTTGAAACAAAAAAGAAAGTGAAGAACAAAAAGATATTTATAGACTTACAATAAGACACCAGAATACTTGTCTACTTCAATTGAAAGTGTGAGGCTTTGGTTTTGTGCTCGTATCCCTAGTGGAGTCACCAAAAAACTATTGGGTGAATATTTTGTAATTCCTTTACAAATTACAAAATAGGGATTTCAACCACAACTATGATGACAATGTTCTCTCCTCTTTGAAAGGGGAGGCTCCCTTCTTACTGCTTATTGGAAGAAAGAGTAAACTACGATAAACTAAAAGTATTTACACTAGCTTTAACCATGTGGGTGTGTTACATTTTCCATTTTCTCTTCTTTTAGAAAATATGTTTACAATGTTCCACGGTAATATTTTGCAATGCTCTACACTTCTAAATATCTACCTAAGCAGTAATCACCAATATTCTCGATTAAACTTAAGAGTAATCAAAGAGTACCAACATAACTTGATTAATAGTAATCGAAAGACACACAAAAGCACAAAGTCTTCTTGCTGCCTTCTATGATAGTTTTCGAATTAACAAATGATGCACGTTGTAGCTCAAAGTCTATCAACCCACCTCACTAATAGATTCACACACAAAGTGAATAACTCCAAGCCCAAAGTCTTGATAATCTTCACCAAGAAATAATTATATCACACAATTTCAAGTAAGCAATATAACTCAAAGTTTATATATCCTATCTTGAACGTCCTTCCAATGATAAGAAAAAAATACCACTTATCCAATTAACAATAAGAGAAATCAACAAGAACGAAATAAGAACATTCTCACTCATACAAAATTGATTGAAAACAAAGGTCGAAATCAAAATTCACCTCGTTTTATTAACTGAATTTGAACTTGCAATTTGAACACAAAGTCTCAAAGTTGAGTCACAATTTGGGCAACACCTCGTTGCATAAGATTAAAAGTTCCTAATTACAAATGAGCTCTCTCATATTTATAGAGGAGAGGAAAAGAGCTAATGTAGGAAAGAAATAACTACTTTGACTTATTCAAAATTGGAGTCCAAAATTATTGGAGGACTTCAGTGTTGTTACATGTATTTACAATTCTAAAAAAGACACGTAAATTATCTTGAACTAATTACAAAAAGCATGAAAGATACTAAAAATTAAACTAAGTGAAAATCGGGGCACATTCGACTTTCTCCACCATCCTTCTCCAAGAAGTCTTCATATTTCTTTAGGATTGCTTAAACTTCTTTATCATTGGGACGTGTGGTATGTTTGGAAATGGGAAAAACTCGTGTGATTGAACCCTTGATAGTGTTGCACACTTTTTGATGCCTTTCAAGAACAACTTTCAAATTATCCAAAGTTAGCTAAATATCAATCATTTTGTCCATTGAAGCTACTGAGAAATCTTCATCTTCAAATTTCTTATAAACCATGGATGTATATTCTTGGATAGCTGAATTGGTGGGAAGAACTTTCTGGTTGAATTTCAATACTTTCTTGCTTGGTGATGGATCAAACATTTGTGGAATAGCAAGAAATCAATCAAAATCACTCAGGAATTTGGACACAAAAGATAAGAATGGCATGCAAGAGTAGCTACAAAAAATTCATATTTTCCACTGTTAGAGAAAAAACAAGGTTTTATGCACTGGTGGGAAAATTCTGAGCGACTGCATATGTTTTGGAAATTTCGATGCGAAGGTGGAGAAAAAATGAGCTCTTGCATGGGGTATTACACTACAGATGTAATGGCTCAAAAATTATGAGATACTGCATGTTGGATGTAAAGGTGGAGAAATTTTGAGCTATTTCATGGGTTATTTCACTTTAGATGCAGAGGCGCTGAATTTCTGAGCTACTACATGTGGGAAGGACACTTGGGTGCAAGGGTGCTAATTTTTGATCTACTACATGTGACTTAGTGGTTTGAGATGTAAAGGTGGAGAAAAACCCTAACACCACATGAAAATATACAATATCTCAAAATTTCCCTGACACTACATTTACAATGCAGGAGAAAAACCCTGACACTATATTTGCAATGTCTTAGAAAACCTCGACATTGCATTTATTACTAATGTATGAAGTTTGAGTTGCACAGTCAAGAAATTTTAGCGCTTATGCAATTTAAAACTTGATCAATAATTTGTAAGGTCGTTGAAATTCAACGACTTTGCAATCTTTTTATTTTTTGCATTTTGACTTGGAGGATTGTTGAAATTCAATGCTCGTGCAAGAGCTAAAAAATTTGTAACTCCCAAAACCGAGTTTTCACAACTTACCCCAAAAGGCAAATTTCGTCGAATCGACAAAGGGTAACGCTTAGAATGACTTTCTGAGGCTGGGGGACCACGCACGAGGACCAATATAATTCACCTCATTTTACGTGCTTAGAGTGCGTGAGCTACAAAATAAACAAATTTCGTAGGGTTTATCCCATAAATTATGCTCAATTGAATTTGAGGATAACAGGTCCTAGGCCCCAAACCTAGGACACACCAATTTTAAGGAAAAATAATTAATGCTTGCAATTGTTTAATATAGGTTCCTCTTTTAGAAAACAAAATTACTTAGGTTTTTAAATGCATAATTGGGTCAATTAAAGGCTTAATTAAGTCCTAATTTAATTAGGTGACCCAAACATAGTGTGAAAATGTAAAGGTGTAATTTTTCTACACTACATTAGGAAAATGTCTTCGCGCCGAATCATGAACATCATTTTTTCTAGGGCCACTGCTTAAGCCCCTCACATTCTAAGAGAGAATAATCATCTTTGAGAGGTGGAGAATTGGGAGTTAAGAGTCTTAATAGAACTTGACTCAACCAACGTTTCACCCGTCAACTTAATCTTTTCCAAATCCTTCTTTCTCCTTGTCTTGAGGGGTTTCTCATTAACCCCTTTCTTTGGATTTTTCTGAAGGATCCCAAGGGGAATAGAAGCCTTATTTACTTTTCCTACTCAAACGATAGCCACTCCAAATGGGATGCATTCTAAACTAGAATCCTTTCCATAGCACCAGGCACTGTAGAGCCAGCTAGGGCCAAAGTGCTTTGATTTGTATCCATTTGAGCGAGTGACATGCCTTCCTTCTACCAAATCTAAAGATCAATTGACTTGGCACCCTCCTGAACCACCTCTAAAACCCCTTGTTCCAGAAGCATCATACCAGGTTTCACCTCATGCTAGCTAAGATCATCCAACACCTCAAAATTATTTAGGACTTCCTCCTCTTGCCACTCCTTGAAAGTTCTTTTCTAACCATAATTTTTGTTACGAGGCTTGACAGGAATATAAGGTTCTTTATCTGCCACCTCACCCAGAATAGGAGCCTTACCCTTGTCCACCTTGGGAGGATTATGAGGTAGCTGATTCAAATTAGGCTCTAGGGAGCGGTTCCTAAGACATCTCCTCTGCAAATGACCATATTCATGGAACAATCGACAATAGAAGGGAAGAGTCTCATAGTCCAACTGCTACACCGAAGAGGAAGAACCCACACAAATTTCTAGAGAATCTGGAATAGGGTTGGTCAAATCAATTTCAACATAAATATGAGAAAAATTCATTACCTTCTTATCCTATGTTCGTTGAAAAGGGCCTGTTGGTTTCCTGAGCAACAGGGCAAACCATATGAAAAATGTCATTTTGCCAAAATTCAATTGGGAATCTAGGAAGACACACCTAGACAGTAACTCAATTCAAGAGCTCCTTTGAAGGGTTGAATCCCATGTGCTAAGGTTTGATAAACTCTATTGCGATCAACCATGTAGTTAAAAACAACCATGATTTTTTTTTTGGCTAGTAGCATCACCTCCATTTTGTCCTCAAGATTTCATGTTTGTCTGGTTCAAGTCTCTAAAAAGGGAAGAGTGACTCACATCCCCATGAACTTGAATAATAGAGTGTGTTTCAAATAATATTCAACATCATTTGCAATGGACTTAGGTTGAATCACCAGAATTGGTCTATATTGGCTCCTCTTCAAGCAACCATTGATTTTTTGAGATACGAGGACCCCTAGACGAAGCCATCCCCTCAACCCCTGAAGCCTTATAATGAAAATTACCGTCAGTAGGAAACCTTAATGAGGACAAAGAGTTTGCATGAATTGTTGCACAAAAGTCCATATTGAATTTAACAGTGGACGCTTCACTTGAAGCCATACTCAAAAATCAAAGACAAAAAACAAACCTCCTTATGCCTTCTCAAACCCTTGTATCAAACACACACCGAGCAACAAAAATTAGACCACAAAGAAACAAAAAGAAGGCACCCTGCACAAAATAAACCCCACTCGAAGCAACAAATCTTTGCACACACTAATAAGAGATGCCCTGTGCGCATGTACCCAATACCTGCAACATGTAGGCGGCGCCCATTACTGGTCGCGAGCTTGCAACATTCTCGATCGCGAGCTTTCTTTCACCATAGTTTCCCCTATATATTTAGTATATTCTGTTATTTTTTATATTTAATAATGTATATTATATAGAATAAAATAGATAATAAATATAACAATAATATAAATTATATATACAATAAATCTATAGTTATATTCTACTTCTATAATAGTAATTTTTTAAATATTTTTCAATATAAATATAAAATTTTATAATATTATATTACATCATAATTATATTAATTTTTTTATTATATTAAATATTAGATATAGAATAAATACAAATACATTTCATATAGAAAATAAATATAGTTAAGTAATAAATATTAAAATATACACATATCATAATAACATACTAAAATACATATAATGTAAAATATATATTATATAATCCTTACTTTATTTAATAATATTTCACTAAAATATAATTTATAATCTAAAAAATAATCATTTTAAAAATAATGCAAAGTAAAACATAAGGAGTATAATATTTTAAACAAAAAATACCTACTAAAGTGATGATAAAATGCGAATTTTCATGTTTCAAAGGGAAAATATAAATGTTTTCCTCTAGTAGTGTTGTGATGGCTTTGGGGATGAAGAAAGCAACAACATTTTTTAGGCAATTAAAAGATACTTTTAATGTCGTAGGAACAACAATGAATTAAGAGTTCAATGTCCCATGTGCTAGGTATTTATAGGTTGTTGCAATGACTGATGTCAGATAAATTTTTACTAGATTTGACATGTCCATGATTTCTATTGTCTTTAATCTTATTAAGGTGACATCAATTGTTTCTAGGTGTTCTCTTTTATAGAGTGAACACCTTTGGGTCTAAAAATCCCTACAATTGATTTTACATCATTTGGGAATCCAAGAAGCTGGGTAGTCAAGATAAAAGGATAAATGTGAATGATAATTCAGGGTCTTTGTTGATCTTGTTAAAACCCTAAATATGGTGATTATTAGTTCAACCCTTAAGTTTGGGTATTAATGAATGTAAAGTAATATTTACAATTTGAGTATATTAGATCTAGGTAAATGTTTAGATTTGTTGTTTATCTTATTTATGAAATTGATTTGTAATATTAAGGTTTCAAAGTTATTATGTAAATATGAAGATAAATTTATGGGTTTGTGCTAAAATTAGGTAAATCATTTACATAAATAAAATTATTAATGCTAAATGAGAAAAGTGATAGGAAACTTGGGGTTTATAAGTTTTGACCTAAAATATTAAGCCCATTGAATCTTTGCTCTAAAATATTTAACAAGGATACCATAGTGGTATCAAATTCGTTGATTTAAATTAATATTTGCAAAGGACTTTAAGTAATATTTGCACAAATATTTGTTAGGGATATTACAAAAGCATAGTACCAAATATTTAATTTAGTGTCACGATTTAGTGAGCTCATGGTTTTGAGACACATGATTTACGTAATACCACTTAGCAGTTTTGTGCAAACTTGTTTTTATAAAAGAAAACACATGAGTAGTTGTTGAGGTTGGCTTGTGTAACCTTTGACTTGTTGGTTAAGGTTGGATTGAACACCTCTTGTAGGTTGCATATGTGAGTAGAAGGATTATGGATTGGAATATGCGGCTAAATGATTCTTATTTGTTTGTTCACATGGAAGAATGCAACTAGAGTGTTTAATGCTTTAAAAGTTTGCATGGAGATTCTAAAAGTGTATTGCACTATTGTTTATTGAGTAAGACGTCGAGTTGTATGGGTGTTTTTGGAGTCTAGGTTTTATTTTTTAGAGTATTTTTTGGGGTACATTTGGTGTGATCTTGTGAGATATTTGTTATTCTTTTGCATTGTGGACTATGAATACTTGTTTTACATTTGTTTCTCTCACAAGAGTTATGTGCAAATGTTATAGTATTATTACAATTTTTCTTTCACACACTCTATGCATGGATTACATTGTCATTCTAATAATCATAGGAACAAAAAGAAAAAGAAAATCAATATAGTTTTTATATTTAGTTTTTTACTATCAATAAGATTTTGTACAATGCATACCTTTTTTCTAACATACAAATGCCAAACTTGTTATACTTTCAATAAATATTTATTTAATTTATGATTTTTTCATTTCCTTTTATTTTTAATATTTGTAATAATTGAATTTCAATTTGATATTGATTTTTGCAACAATAAATTCTATTCAATTTGTTTTAAAGAAATGACAATTAAACATAAATAATTATTCAATTATTATATAAAAAATTAAATTATAAACTGTAACATTGTTAATAAGTTTTTAATTCAGGGAATAAATTGCTATACGCAGCTAGGAGAAGCTAGTAATTTATTTTTTCAGTTAAAAAGTTAGTATTGGATCCCTTGCTAACCACTGGGGCATCTTCAGACTTCCTCTAGAATTAGGACAAATTTATCCGTTGGGTGCCACTTCACAGATTTAAGAAAGGTTCCCAGAGCTTGATCGCATTGAACACATACTTCACAAAACTCCCAACGGTAACACTAAAAATTCCATCAGCAATTAGTTTCATTGATTTGCAATGCAACCTTGGAGATTTTTGTCCCCTGATTTTCTGCAGAAAAGATACCTGTGCACTACCAAAAGATGGGGAGTGAAGCAGGTGACAAGGTCAAATATAGGGCCTGCCGTTGAACAGCTGAAAGACCAAGTTCAAAATGCAGATTTCATTGCCGTTTCTGTGCAATGCACGGGCTCTCATGCCGCCCCTTGGCGCAGAATATCAGAGTTCGACACCTGCGAGAGCGCTTATTATAAGGCAAAGGACAGTGCCGAGAGGTTTCAGTTGGTGCATTTTACTGTATGCCCGTTCAAGTGGTCGGGTGGTTCCAAGATTATTGCATTTCCGTAAGTTTTGTTGTTGTTTTCCTTCTCTCCGTTTCTGGTTTTACGTGGTAAATTAGTTGGAAGAACAATCTGCATTCTCTGGACAGGAAGGGTCCGTAATTCCGTGAAGAGATACCCACCATACTCTAAGAGGACCTATATTTGAGTGACCTTTGGCATAGTTGCCACAAGACAGAAGACAATGGTAGCACCTTTGGCATAACTCCTACGAGGTAGAGAACACTGATAGCTCAGGGTAGAGAATCCCAGCATTCGAGGTCTTCGGTTTGAGTGACCTTTTAATAGTTGCCATGAGGTAGAGAACAATGGTAGCACATTTGGCATGGTTGCCATGAGGGAGAGCACTGGTTGCTCAGTGGTAGAGAATCCCAGCATACCTTACGGGATGTCGTAGGTTTGAGTGACCTTTGGTGTAGTTGTCTTGACTGAGAGGTATCTTCAGTCGAATTTCCTCTGTACTAATATGCCACGTTCTGTAGGATGAGGCATTTTACCGGATTTCAGCACTTTGCCCTCATCTTTCTCACCCACTTCAAAGAGAGCTAATACTCATACATATACAATTGTTTATCTTGAATATCACTATTTAGTAACATGTGAAAGTGATGAAGAGAAACATCTGATACTATTGTAAGGATCCCTCCTTGATCGATAGTTGTTTAACTGGTATTCTTTTGGTTGGTTTAATATGAGTCCTTTTCGATGATTTTTTTTCCAGATTAGGATTATCCCTGTATTAAAGAAATGTATTACATATTTATGCGGAATAGTGTACATACAATACCAAAATCATTGCATTTCGACAAGTTCTCTTTTTGATATTGTTTTATATTCTTGGTAAAACTTGGGTGAGGTCATGGGCTGCCTTAAATGTGCTGCGGGGTAAGCAAGCATGGCGAATAATCTTAACAATTGTAAACTTGAATCACAAGGCATTTGTATGGATTAGAGATTGAAGTTCATGCTCCCTAACAATGCATACAATGGTACAATGATTACGCTTCTCTAAACATTGTAATACAAAGTCTGCAATGTTTGGAAAACAATGTAATTTACCTCATCTGTACAAACAAACAAGATTTTCCAAGTTAACATTCCTGTCCATGAGCAGCAAAAATAAACAACAGAGGACAATGGCACAGATAGCTAGTTTGCCTTATAACATAAGAAACAAAAAACTATGAACTTCATAAGAAAATATTTCAGACACCTATGACCAAAGCTTGCCACCTTGCAACTCAGAACAAGTAATCCATCCAGACACTAGAGGCTACATAGCTTAGGGGCCTGAAAGGTCCCTGTTTCCTCCAGTAGCTGCCAGAGCTCTGTCCATGGCCCACAGCTCCACCAGCGAGCAGAGATTGGAGACATCGTTTCTGCAAGTGATGCCTTGGCTTGTGCCTTCTGCGGTTACTTCAGCTCCTGAGCAGAGACTGGAGGCATCGTTTCAGCAAGTGATGTCTTGGCTTGTGCCTTCTACAGTGCTGCTATTTTGTTCATTGGGTGATCACATATGAATTTGGCAGAGAGAGAGAGAGGACTAATTCCTAATTTACAACTTGCATGATGGATGGGAGAGTAGGTCTAGGGTCATGGGGTTTAACATGCTGCATGTACTCTATCAGATCCACCACTTCATGCTTCCACATCTCTATCTATGTATTAAAAGGCCACTCCCTATCTTTAAGGAGGACCACAATATTTGGCGTGCTCGGCTCCACCTCCTTCCATCAGGCTTGTCTATAAAAAAGAAAATGTGAATCAGCAGGCTATAGGTTTTAGAGTCTCTTAAATGTTGATTCAGACAATGCTTGAACAGAGCTTGCAACTCTACAATTGGGTGTTTGATCATCAGCTGCTTCTCCCTGAATACAAAATGGAAAAATATCAGTGCTGTGACATCAAAGATGTTAAATGCTTCATGAAGCCCCTGCATGGAGACCATTCTGCAAACAAACAAATTTCTCTGTAGATAACAAAAACTTAAAAATAAATAATGAATTAAAGTGGTCGGAATGGAGGTAGAGAGAAGTGATTATGAAAGCCCAAATTCCAAAGCTTGGGGATGAAATAAGGTCATATCATGCAGCATTATATATGTAGTTAATGAGCCACTTAAAGACATGTACTCACGTGAGGCTGAACATGTAGTATTCTACACAAATAGGATTGTATATCACGAGAGTTCAAATAATAGGATGATGTGATATGAGGGTTTAACTTTTTAAAAGGTAAAGAGGCTAGAGCCTTTTCTGAAACAATATCCTCCAACTTCTCCCAAAGTGCAAGTTCAAGGACCACCTGAAAGTCTCAGGGATTCTAACCCATGATTGGCAAAGCAATCAGCTGCCTTGTTACCCTCTTGGTAATAGTTACACCATTTAAGATCTCGAATTGCTGAAACAATGAAGTGTTTTGTTGATGGTGCGATTCAACTACCAATCCACAAGATCATCTCTATGAAGAGTGTTTATAATCTCATGAGGATCGCCCACAACAAACAGATTCTTTATGCCCATTAACATTTTTGGTTTCAATATTTAGACAACAACAATAAATTGTACTATTATTGGTGTCCATTTCTAAAGAAAGAGAGAAAGTGTCAGTATAGGACTTTAAGGGGCACTAATAAAGCTACTGTTAGGAATAGGTGTTGTACACCTTGCATAACATGGAGTATTTTAATTAAGTAAAATAAATAAATATTTAATTGAGGTGCATCAAAGAGATGTGTTTAGCCACATTAAATATTTAGTTGGGGCCATTTGTGGAGTTGTATGTAACATTGGGTTAGTTATTTTATGTGTGGGGGACATAGAGTAATTAATTGGTAAAATATTTAATAATGTGAGAACTTAGTATCTAAAAGTAAATGAGGGGTCAATGGTTCTGTGTACTCATGGTTGTACACCTTGCATAACATGGAGTGTTTTAATTATGTAAAATAAATAAATATTTAACTGACGTGCATCAAAGAGATGTGTTTAGCCACATTAAATATTTAGTTGGGGCCATTTGTGGAGTTGTATGTAACATTGGGTTAGTTATTTTATGTGTGGGGGACATAGAGTAATTAATTGGTAAAATATTTAATAATGTGAGAACTTAGTATCTAAAAGTAAATGAGGGGTCAATGGTTCTGTGTACTCATGGTTGTACACCTTGCATAACATGGAGTGTTTTAATTATGTAAAATAAATAAATATTTAACTGACGTGCATCAAAGAGATGTGTTTAGCCACATTAAATATTTAGTTGGGGCCATTTGTGGAGTTGTATGTAACATTGGGTTAGTTATTTTATGTGTGGGGGACATAGAGTAATTAATTGGTAAAATATTTAATAATGTGAGAACTTAGTATCTAAAAGTAAATGAGGGGTCAAGGTTCTGTGTACTCATGGTTTTGTGGCACATGGTTTTATCTTACCACTTGGTTGTATTTGTGTGAGCTTGAATTTATAAAAGCAAGCACATGCTTAGTGGTTAAGGTTGGCTGGGTGAGTGGGCTGTCATAGTATTGAGTTTTTCTTGTGAGTGCATATGTGAAGCATGGCATAGGATGTGTGGTTACATGCTTGGACACATGGAGATGCATTGGAAGAGCTTGATGTTTCACAAGTGTTCATGGAAACTCTGTAAATGCATTGTAATGTTTTATTGTTGAATAATATATAGAGTGTGAATGCATTTGGAGGCTGGGTTTTTCCCTTTTGAGGGTTTTCCAAGGTATATCTTGTGTTATCTTGTGGCTTGTCTATTTGATCTTTGCATTATGGTTATTTTGTAAACTTGTATGCATGCATTTCTCTCATGGGGTTATGTCCGAAATGGATTAAACATTCTAGGTATTATGAATTAATTTTCTAACAGCTACTAGCCCTTGTTGGACTTTAATCCTAACGGAGGGCACCATCAAAATTTAGGTGTTTTAATGCCAAGAGCGGTTATTATTTGATTTGAGATCAATTTTGCCTAGTATGACCAACTTGATTATCTATTTGAGTAACTTAACAATATGTTAAGAATTACATTTGTTTTTAATATTGCTAATGATTGTAGTGTTTAAACATTTGAGACAAGGGCAATAGAAGAATCTTGTTTGATATTTATTTATTTGTTTTGCCATCTGGAAAATACTTGACAAACTTTACAAACATTAGATGTAGAATTTTTGAATTTTTTTGGGTTAGTTTTTCAAAGATAGATTGTACGGGGGTCTATTGGATTACATACATATACTTATAGAACAAGGGTTGATAGTAGGCCTCATTGGGTGTGAAACATAGCTACCAAGGGTTTGTTCATTTGTATTGGACATGCACCCTTGTACTCTTGAAAGAGAGATAACAAGTTCAAATCTTGTAGGGGGTAGGGTATGTATGCCTCATATTTGAAGCACAGTTAGGTGCCTCTTGCATACTGGGAGTACAGGGTAGTCCCATGTACTTAAGCCATTTGTAGACCCAAAAATAAATTGCCTGATATCTTGGACTATAAAAGGACCTTTCCTCTCCTTTCCTTTTTCCCTCAATAATAACTTCCAAAAAAAGAAATTGATATACATTTCATGTGTGAAGTCACCCACTAATGATGATAGAGATAAAAAAATTCTTGAACAAATGCAACCCCACAAAACTGGGAGTTCAAAGCTTAAACAATCCTAAACACAGCACAATCTAGCTGTCGAGGCATGCTTCAACCCTTATTGCATAGGGGAGTCTTCATTCGTGTTTAATCCTTGTTCTGATTTTTCACTTTGATCTAGTCATTTTGAGAGGGGGATGAAAATTGCTATCCCATCTCAGGATCCAAACCATCCTAATCTTTGTTTGATGCTGGTGCGGTTGAAACCTCCTATAATATACGACTCCAAATGTTTTTTTTTTTCTGATTTGTCTAACTGCAGTTTGGTAGTTTTCTGTGTTTGTTTTGCTTGTGATTCTCATGTGCCAATCATAATATAAGCATGCCAAAACATATATAACAGATTTGCAAATGATAACAATGGAAAGCTTGCTAGAAAGATAACAAATCGGCCCTTCTATAATCAGATTACAATAACATGTAATGTGCAGAATTACATAACGTTTTATCATATATAATTATAGACTGCAGACCTGGGATAGCGAAGCATACAGCAAATACATAACCTCCCAGCATGCCACGAGCAGCACCAAAGTTTGACCCTTATCACCTTGCTTCCCCATGCCTAGGAAATCACTGTCAAGAGACCCTAAATACCAGCAGCAGTAGCCTATACAGTAGCAGGCTAAAATCTGAAATCTTCACCCAGCAAAGGGCACCCCTGGTGTGAGGTCCACTTGGCCTAGTAAATCCACAGCTCCATCAAAAAATGCAAACTAATACTCATTGGAATTGCCTTGAGGAGAGCTATCAAATGATGCAATACCCATTTGGAAATCTCAAACCATTTTGAAGGAATGATCAAATAACCAGATTCAGGTCCAAAGATGAAGTGCCCAGAAAAAGATAGAAACACACCAAAATCTCCTAGAAATCCACGCCAAATTGAAAGGATGCTAACTCAAGCCAAAAACCCAACCGAAGCACCTCAAAAGAACTGAAATATCTTCATTCTCAAAGTCTGAAATACTGCAACTTGAAGCACAAATGTGATTTTTTGGATGAAATCACCCTTCTACCAGCTAGGGCAGGTCTTGCACTGTCGAAACTAGTCTCGGATATCGAGGGTTTTCGTCTTCAATTCCGATTATCAGACCTCCTAGCAAAAAACCTGCAGCATCTCCTTAAGCAGCCAAAACACCCATCAACAAATGAGAGCCAAAAAGTCACTTTGTAGAAGGCTAGAGGGAAATTAGGGCAACTTTAGGTTTTGAATTATTTTCCCTCTAAAAACCTTTTAATATTTTTGCTTTATACTTTAAAACATTATCACCTTTTAATATTTTTGCTTTATACTTTAAAACATTATCAAATAATCCTCAAAGGGGTGTCTTGTTCATAAGGAAACTATTTGCACTTTTGTAGCCTTCTAAAATGACTTAAAGTTATCACTTAGGCATAAAGTTATTTTATAAAATAACTTAAGTGATTGATTAAAAACAACTATTAAATAATTCAACCTTAGGCTCTCCAACGCCACCTTAGAAATAATGCTGTTGAGGACACAATGCACTTGAGACCAGTTTCTCGAAATAGACTTACTATAAATAGCAATTGCTAAATATAGTAAGTACTCACCAAACATCAATTGGTACAAAATTGAAGATTACTGAGATGCCCTGTAGCTTACTAAGAATAGTAAGCACTGCAAGCTGGCCATTGCTATAAATAGAAAGTCCCACTGAAACACCAAAAAAACCCCACAGAAAGGATTGGCATAAGCAATAAAGCTCATTGGACAACTTCCACACATTGCCCAAACAGGAAACCCTAAACTACTCTGCCTACCGGACCAGTTACTAAATATAGCACTTACTAAAAATAGTAAGTGTGTCAGAACCAGACTAATCCAAAAGAGGACATCGAAAATGGGGACATTACAGTCCGCCCTTCCTAAAGATTGCTTGTCCTCAAGCAATGCTAGTACAACCCTACAACCAGCAATTTGATCCACACTAAATCGAACAATGATCCCAAGGTCCAAAGTAAATCTAGGAGGTCTGTAGCACGATCTGCTCAAATCTCTATCTTGCGAGGTACCAACACATGAGACCTCCTGAAAACCTCCTGTAAGAAGAGTAATCAAATAAAGCTCATTGGACAACTTCCACAAGCAATAAAGCTCATTGGACAACTTCCTAAAGATTGCTTGTCCTCAAGCAATGCCAGTACAACCCTACAACCAACAATCTGATCCACACTGAATCCAACAATGATCCTAGGGTCCAAAGTAAATCTAGGAGGTCTGTAGCACGATCTGCTCAAATCTCTGTCTTGCGAAGTACCAACACATGAGACCTCTTGAAAACCTCCTGTAAGAAGAGTAATCAAATACCGCAAAGGCTTGATCAACTCCTCAAAAGAATGCCCCTCAACAGAACCAAACTGATGTGCCACAAGAGTAAGCTCTAGAAAATTAACATTGGCTCTCTCATCCCAAACGGTAGTTGCACTACAACTCAGTGTGATTCCCGGGTTTCAAGTGAGTCTCAGAAAGGAACCACCATGCTGAAGTTGCACCACACTGATCATAATTGTCAAACCAAAGTGCCCATACTACACTCTCCTACCTTGGACCTCCAAAGAGTAAAAATCATCAAAGCCCATACTGAAATACCTGAGAGGATTGAAGCCAATGCCAAAAAATATACCCTGCCAAGGCAACTTAGAGTAGGCTGCGTCAACAAACTCACTGCCAATCACAATCCTAGTCAACATTAGAAACACCCTGCTCAACCATAAGAAATTAACCTCGGCATGACACCTCATGATGTCCCAAAGAAGCAAGTCAATCTCGACTATATCACTAAAATCAGTCAACTAGGAAATGCCTCTGCTGATGCAAACCGAAATCATAATATCAACACTCAACCTCCAAGTGTCAAAAGAATGGTCCTGAGCACACCAGCACACCCAAACCATTGCAATCAAAATGACATCATCTGAAATAATGCATATCATTTCCATGAAGTAATTGCAGTGAGTGTCACTCACCAAAGTGGAAGCTGTAAATGAGTGAACCGTGCTCGGAAAAACACTCAACCAACTGTCCCAAAGCCTACCCAAACTCAAAATCAGTTTGCTCATCAAAATGTCATCATAACCAACAAAAGAAAGTAAGGGTAGTTGTAATCAAACTCAAATCCCATTGAAAACATAGGAGAGATGAGTATGCAGGTAGCAACAAAATCATCTCCTAGGATCAATTCATCACTGCCATCCAGGCTCAACCATGAACTACTCAACTGTTCAACTGAAGAAACCATCCAACTCATCTGTGGATCCGAATCCGAAGTCATATGCAAGTTGATCGGAAAGTGGGCAACGGTACTAATACTAGAAGTTGACCAACTACTCCAATCTTGAGACAACACCTCATGTCTAGTGTTGTACCCAAAACAAATTTTTTGCTTCATTAAGACTTTTTGATTAAAATGGTCTAAATCTTGTAAAATTGTCGTCAAAAGTCAGTTTTAGGTCAAACCAAGCATGGGCTTTTTGTGGGAATGTCTAGAAGATACTGGCAAAATTTGAAAATTAGGGTTTCTGGGCCCTTATTTTTGGGCAAAACCCTAAAACATAGGATCTTGCTGGAACTAACTGAAAATAATTTTGATTTGCTTATTTCACTTTACGATCACATTGGTGAAGTCGGAATCAAGAAAAAGTCAGTTTAGCTCTGGTGGGTTGTTTTCACTTGTTTAGGAGAAAAGTTAGGATCTCTAAGGTTGTCAATGGCAGTTGGCCAATACTAGGTGTCGAAATCTAAGCCTCAAACTCATCACAAAAGATTCTATGGTGAAAGATGCTGAAAAAGATGCTTTGCGACAGAGAAGATTTTCAAATGGTGAAAATTGTAAAAAATATTCTAAGTCTGGAATCACTACGCCTTGCTACGAGGGAGGTACTTGTGCAATCAACGTGCAAGTCAACTCTGCAGTGTCCGTACACATAAAAATGGTGAAACGCAGCTACACCTCGTGTCGCCAGTAATGCTTCAACGCAGTTAGCTCAGCAAGCAACACAGTGTTTGCAAAGCGCGAAAGAGGTGAAATCATCAGAAAATCACCAAGTCTGGAGCATATTGCACCCCTGCAGCCTAGGGACGCCCTTTAATTTGAAGGCCCAAATGCAGTTATTAATGGTTGCAAAACTATTCGTCTTTTGCGGAACTCTGTCAGCTTTCCAGCAAGTCATCAAGGGAATTCATCAGATTTGCGAGACACCGGCAAACAACGGCAGAAGCAGAAGATGCTGAGGGTAACACACATCAAAGACGACAGTCAAATCATGGTAATTGTGCCCCTGTAGCCCAGGGGTGCCCTTGAATAAAGCCCATCAGATGGTAGTTTTTGCAGTAACCATTTCTCGGTGATCTCTTTAGGTTCAGTCTAGCTTCGCGATGAATCCGTTCGCTAGTCCATAAGATATACTGAACGATTGTAGCTGTTGATTTGGTGAGCATGTAAAATGGAGGATAAAATGAAAGTTATAATGTCAAAGTGTGCCTTTGCAGGCCAAGGACGCCTAGCCTTTTGGTCAACTAGATTACATTTTCGACAGCTGTCTTCTTCAAGAGATCTGTGCAGAATCCTTCTAGCTACGTGATAAATGCAACCATCAGCTCTCGAGACTTGCCAAACGTCCATGGATGAAGAATCAACGTAAAACATTGGAGACGAAAGCAAGTAGAAATTTGACTGTTAAAAAGATGCAACTTTCTTGGAAAAGGCGCCCAACTTTTTGGGGCCTTAGATGCAGTTTTCTAGCTTCGTCACTCCTAGGAACATCTCTTCCAAGCTGTTCAATCTCCGTGATAAGATCATCCGCGCGAACATCAGAGCAATCCAGCTCTTGGCAGCAAAGGTCAAAGTGGGGCATTTCGTTGAAAGTTGCAAAGTGCAAAATCAATCTTAGAAGGTCAATTAGGGGCGCCCTTGAATTTGAGCACTTTAAATCAACTTTCAGAACTTGCACATACAGTCATCCTTTGCAGAATTCTTTCAGCTTTGCGATGGATTCAATATCTAGTCGACGAGAATCGTTAGTCACCGGTAGTTGCAGATTGAAGCATGGAGGGTCAAAATCCAAAAATGGCTAAGTCTGGTGAAACATGCACCCTTTTGGAAAAAGGCACCCTAGAATTCAAGGCAGTAGATGAAGTTTTTAGCTTTCGCTACTCCCAGCAACATCTTTTCAAACTTGATCCAGCTTCGTGATGAATGTGTCAGTTCAGCTTCAAGATCAACTGGGCATCTAGAATTCAGGGTCAAACAGAGGTTTCAGTGACGTTTGCAAAGGCTAAAAGTTGTAAATTTCAAGAAAATTTCTAAGTTTGAGAATAATGGCGCCTAAAGTCAAACTTTGACTTTTGAAACTAAAGTGCTTTGGTCGCCCTATAATGGAGGGATTTTTGAATTGAATTAAAATAATAATAAAACTTTTTTTTTCACTTCCAAATCGAACTGCAAAATACTCCATTATTTTTGCATGTGGCGTGTTTCTTCTTTGCATGTTGAGTGGCGCCTATTTGAAGGATCGGTCTCCATTTTTTATGAACTGAATGAGGTCCAATGAGAATGTTGCGTCCTAAATTTAGGGTTTTTACTTACATATGATGCCTTAACTCATAAAGATTCTTTAAATATGCATTTGGGCGTCCATTTTCTTCATCACAGGTTGAAGGCAAACACATTTTTTCTTGTGCAAGCAAGATTTGGAGGCGTTACAGGAAGAATTTTTCAGTGTTCTTTGTAGTTACAGGTGCAGATTGCTTACCAGGATAGTTTTGCATGCTTCATTTTTCTAGCAGATTCTTGGCAGATTTCATTAGATTGAGACAAGGAGGCAATTTTCTTGAAGATTGACAGAGGCAGAATATAATTTCTATCTTCTCCCCCTCATATTTCTTCTATCCTTGTCTTAGGTTTTCTCTCGCATGACCAAGTGAATGACAGTTTTTTCGTAGTTTTGATCATTTGGGTTCGTTGAGCATGACATTCTCTACAAAACCCATGTGCTAGAATTTTTCAGGAAAAATTGCCTCGTAGCTTCACTTTTTGAATCTTTGCTTTTTTTTTTTTTTCGAAGATTCCTTTGCATGGTAATGAAAAAGTCAACATTTTGAAAAGTGAAGAATCTGGGTTTGATCAGCTCTCAGGCGGCTACAAAACCCATATGTTAGGATTTTTCGCAAGAAAAAGCTTTTGAAGCCCCGCTGCTCCTTGCTACTTCTATTCCAAAAAGCTCTTGCATGCCAAGTGAAAAAGCATTTTTTCGAATATCTGACATTGTGGGTTTGCTTAGAATCATTTTCTCTACAAAACCCACATCTCAAAAATTTTCGTAAAAATTGTCCCTCAACAAGCTATTTTAAGCCTCATCAGAAGCTATTTTTAGCTTTCCGGAAAAAGTTGTTAGAACGTATCCGTATTTACAGTCAACAGGCTAGTTTTTTAGAATGTAGTTCACTTAGACTGAATTAAAGACCAAATCGGTCTTAATTCATAATTTCATTAGAATGACTGACACAGATTTGCATCAAGTGGATCTGGAGGTTAACTTGAACGCTTTTGAGATAGACCAAACCACACTTCAGAACATCGAGGAATTTGGGTTGCTAGAAGCAGCTTCACTTTCCATCACAACACAGTGTATAGAGTTTGTAATGGCTTGTGTAAAGCATTACAATTCTACTACACGAGAAATTCAATCAGTGGATGGGCGAACGATATGCAGTCTCAAGCCCAAAGATATCAAGAAGTGCTTCGATATTCCTCTGAATCCGAATAATTTGGTCATTTCCATGGTGGAGTGCAAGAAGGTGTTCAATTCTGAGAAGGAAAAATGTTAGAGAAGGATGGCAAAGAGATGGCTCAAACAGAAAAGGACTACTTTGTGAAAGAATGTGGGTCGCGGAGAGTTCAGAGATGAATACATGATATTGATTACCTTACTCAATCGTGTCATCGATCAAGCAGATGCCAACAAGTTTCAGCCTTTGATGTATTATGTCACGGCTCAACTTGTCAATAATAAGGAACATTATGACTGGGCTTCTTTGATCAGTGACGTTCTCCACAAACAAATGACTAGCTTCTTAGTTGCTCACAAATTCCACATGTGTTCGTACCTCGTGTATCTAATTGCCTTCCAAGGCTAGTTTAGAGGGTTGAATACTGTGGGAATTCTAAGTGTACAAAAGGTTCATCAGTATTACGTGCAACTTGAGTTCAACAATTCGAGCGACACTTCAAGCGAGTGCAGGAAGCATTCTTAATGTACACAGCGAGGAATCTTGATCGTGAGTTACTTGTGCATATTTCAGCGGAAGCCAAATCAGCGATGGTAGAATGGGAAGATTGGTTCGTCTAGCTCCCTACTTTTACCTACATCTGCATGTATGGATACTCAAGTCATCTTGCCATGTTACCCCATTATCCCTTGGATAAGGTGGTGTTCATGGAATTTCTACGACAACTGTACGAGGTCCACTCCTATCTACGCAACAAATGCAAGCTAGCTGCCACGTTTCCACTACAGATGGGGATTTACAGGTGCAAGTCAACAGTTGACACCAAGGCTATGAGCCATGAGATGATGAGACTTAACCTTAAGTATCTCGTTGAGAGATGCTCATATGACCCTTAGGGTCACTTTTCAGCACGCCTTGGCGGTCGTTCTTCGCACAAGCCTTCTATGGAAGACTATTGGTTCAACTATGAGGACGAATTCAAGGTGCGAAGGTGCAACTACAGTAGGTTCACCCTTTCACAAATTGTTGATTTCATGATAGAGGATGTGGAAGGGTTATCCGATGATGATGGCGATGTCACACTTCCTCAATTCTTCAAAGATCAAGTTGACACGCTGCCGCTTCTAGCCGTTGATTGGTACGCCAAAGAATACACATCTGTAAAGGAAAGAACAAGCAAAGTTGTTAGAAATAGCATACTTTACTTGGGTAGCAAGAGGATGAGGAAGGCAACCATGCCAAACACAGAGCCATCACCGGTGGTCACTTCACTGCCTTCCATGTCAAAATCAAAACCCAGACAAAAGACATGGAGTAACCCTCCTAAAGGAAGCAGGATGTCAGGACATACAAAGGGAAAAGCACCAGTTATTGATTTGGACCAGCAAGAACAACATGTGGAGATTGCCACGGATACAATTGAGAGTGTCCCAGAAACAGAGGTAGAACCTCCCATGCCATCACCAACACCACAACAGTCTCCGGTTTGCATCGACTTGGAGCCAGACTCGCCACCACATAGCTATGCTTCAACGCATTCTCACTCATTAGGAATTCCTAGGGCCAGCACTGATCCTTCCAGCGAGATTAGTCGAGACTCGTCTTGGCTTGAGAATCTTTTGGGTAGGAAAAGGAGGCAGCCGTCCTATCAACTGGACTTTGCGGATTTTGACCATGTCTATCAAGACATGCCAAATAAAAAGTGCAAGAAGCAGGTTCATGTGGAAAGGAATGTTGACAAAGAGATTGTAATTGAGACCGTTGCACCACTAGAGGATAAAAACTTGAATGAGGTAGAGGTTGATGACTTCACCTTGATAAAAGTCAACCTTGGTAAAAGTACACGCCAAGCAGATATGGATCTCCTTGAAGTTGCAATGGAAAGCATAAAGGAGAGAGTGATAAAGGATGGTGAGGATAAAGCAGCCCTCAAGGCTAAAAACCAGCAGCTTCGCTAGTATATCTCCAACCTTATGCACAGCATTGAAAATGTCACCGCCTTGCTCTCGTAGATGTTAGAGTTACCAGTAGAACAAAATCAGCTAAGTCAACTGGTTGTATATGGGAAGCGCCTGAAAGACTGGGAAGAAGAGTTCGTCACAAAGGGCCGCTTCATACTTTCAGAATTGTACCAGTTGAGGTACAACGCCCACGAACTTCGCCTACAAATTCAGGATTTAGAGCAAGACTTAGCGGTAGACAAACCACGAAATGAGATCATGGTCTCTCACCTGAGGACGACATATGATTCGGTCACTGCAGAAGAGGATAAGGAAGCAATTTTTACTTGGAGAGAACAATTAATCTTCAAGGTAAAAGTACATGAAACAATTTCTGCAGAATTGACCGAGAGCAGAGAAAAGGTGGCAAGTGCTATCAAGTTCGTAAGAACTTTCGTATCATAAGTCCCTTGCCAGTATCAGCATGAGGATGGTGGATACATAGAGCTCGCCGATGTACAGTTAGAATTTCAGAGACCCATTCACGGTATTTTCAGTGGGGGTTCAGTTGGCTGTAAGTTGGATCAACTGACAATCATGTCAGCATTATTTGATGAGGTGGCCAAGAGTGGAAGAGAACTGCAGAGTTAGATCACAGATGGTGAAGAGATGCTGTGAAGACACCGAGTACTACAGAGAAGTATCAATGCTCCAGATGGTGATGCAATCAACAACCTCATGGAAGGGTTAATTGCTTGAGATCACGGCCAGTGAACTACAAATCAGGACGTCCCACTTTTTCAGGATAGACATTAGACACAGTAGTTAACTTGATGCTTCTTTCCAAGTTAACTTGCTGTTCCACATATCATTGCATGTCTATTTTGGAATCACCTATGTACGTATGGAGTTCTCATTTGGTTAGATTTCCGTTAACTTATGTTGGTTATCAGTTGACTCTCATATCAATAAGGACTTGCGTGTTGCACAATCCAATTAGTTTAGTTTAGAATTAGTTAACTGAGGTAGTTTTTCCAGTTAATTGTTAAGTTGCATACATTTAGACTTAAGAATAAATCTTGCATGATTGCAAGATTGATATTAACTCAAGGAGATTTTAGGGTTCCCTACTCCTTTGAGGTTCTATAAATAAGAGCACCCTTTCTCATTTGTATTTGAACTTTTGCTGTGATAACAAATTGCTGTGCCCACCTTGCCGTGCAATATTGCTATTTTGTATTGGTTCACTTTGTTTAATATAAAGCTGGTTTGATCGTTCATTGTGTGTGTGTCTCATTACGCAATTCGCTGTCCCAGATTTATCTGTTTTAAATAATCTTTCTTTCATATCTACACTTTGGATAGGTGTTCCACCTCCTTGGGAATTTAGAAATAGAGATTATCGTTTGATGTTGTTTTTAATAGTCTTTCTTTCATATCTACACCTCGGATAGGTGTTCCACCTCCTTGGGAATTTAGAAATAAAGATTGTCGTTTAGTGTTTGTTTCTAGTAATCTACTTTTAGCCTAGACCTTGGATAGGTGTTCCGCCTCCTTGGGAATCCTGAGAACTAGTTTGCCATTTGATGTTGTTTCCAATAACCTTCATTTCAGCCTACACCTCGGATAGGTGTTCCACCTCCTTGGGAATCCTAAGATAGAGTTTATCGTCAACCATTCCCACTTGCTCCTAATTCCTCTTGCTCTGTTTTTCTAGAGGAGATAGGATAGTTTTAGTGTTAGCCTGGTTGTAGTTAAGACCTGCGAAAACTAGAGAAAACGTTAGCTGCAATGTTCTTGGTTTTATAACCTTGTGCCTCTACTAGTCGAGTCAAAAAGATAGGAATTTAGATTACTTTACTTTTTACCTATATTAGCAAAAGAGGGAGCTTCCCCTCCTAATTTGAAGAGCAGTTAATATTGTGCATAGCTGTCCGTTGCCAATACGCACTCCAGAGGTGCGAATTGTAACGCCAACATCTAGAAACTGCACCTGGGTCCCAAGTCTTGTAATCAAATCCACTCGCATCACTGAAACTGTTTGGGTATCCGTCATCCAACTTGAAAAGTGGATTGTCATGAGTCAAATCAGCATCCTATTCAAATAAAGGATTATCATACAACTGATGAATATCCTCAACTCCCAAATCAAACCAATCCTCTTGCTGATCCGAACTCCTATTTTCTGATTTTTTGAGACAGTGTGCAAGATCATACTCCTCCTGGATGAGATCAAGCTCCATCATTACCCATTTGATCTCCTTTGCCGTTTCTCTACCTTTCTTCTCCTTAAACTGTTGAGTCTCATAGAGCTGATCGTTCGCTTCAAGAAGTGCCTCTTGGACACTTTCCAAAGTAAGCTTTGTGGAATTAAACTCGATATGAACTCACAAGCCTCCTCCCTTAACTGCTTAGACATAGACAAGGTTTCATCTGCAAACTTGGTGGCTATATCTTTATCATGCATCATGTGTAAGTAAGCTATTTTAAATTCTTCAATAGAGCTGTTCAATGTATGTAAATTAGAAAATGGAATATTAAGCTCACTTTGTCCCATAGATGCATTTTGAATTAATTTTTCCACATGCATATGTTTGCTGTCCAAACTAGATTAAACGTGCACCTCATTTTCAGTGGATACCAAGAGTTGTCTTTTCCAATCATGATCAAGCAAAAATGATGAGCTGCTGTTATGTGGCATGTAAAAATCAGAAATAAATTCACACTTGTCATTAAAGTTTCCATGGCTGTCCAAAATCTCATGTGCCTATTCTTCAGAGCTTGCCTCATCTTCGTCACTAGGCCTCCAATCAAAATTAGCCCCAAGTAGAAACTTTTCTGATTTATCTTTGAGATCATGCCTCTCAAAATTAATTCCCTCTAAGGCATCCCTTTTACTTTCTTTATGCTCTAAGGTTGGGACAGCAGCTTGGTCAGAAGAAGATTCCTCCGAAACTGGTTCTTCATCATACTTTGGTCCCCAAACACTGGGATCCCATGGGTAGAAAGGCTGATCACTTTGTTTAGAGAAAAAGTGTTCTCTATGCTCCTCATGAGTAGTTGCCTTGCTGCATAAGTCACTCTCCAACTCATTATCACTGAAATCATCATAATCATCTTTCTCCATAGGCTTGATTTGGTAGTCCATCCTAAAGCCACCTATGTCTCCATTACCCACATGGGGTAAAAAATCATCATTATTAGCTGATTGAAAGACATCTCTTTTGTTTTCATCATGCCCATCATCTAAAGGTATTTCAACTTCATTGGATAGCTCTAAGGGGGTGTACAAGGCTGCTGTTTCATCATTTCCTTCATGCACAACCTCATCTACAGCAGTTGCATGCATGACCAAAGAGTCATTCTGAGGCCGTCTCACATTCACCAAGCTTCAAAGCAATCACTTCATCTGATTTTTCTGCTATGAACTTCTCGTCAACCACCTGCTCTTCATTGAATAAGTATGGCTTCAACTTTGCCACCTCATTAAAATGAAGTTCTGGTTCCTTCTTATCAAACCTCTCTATGAGTCTCTCAGTAAACGTAGTATAAGATGTAATCTGAGCATGCCCCATTATGATCATCCCATGATGCCACCACTTATGCGCAACTCCATCAAGGTGCATAGTAGCATATTTTATGGATTCTTCTTCAGGCATGGGGTTTCGATTGAAGTATCTGTCCACCCTTTAAACCCATGCCTTCGCTGAAATCTCACCGGACCCATCAAAATAAGGAGGGTTAAGTTTTTCAACTTTCCTTCGTAAGTCATTATGATGTTCTCTATTGCCCCTGTTGGGGCGTATGCCTCATCCTGAGATCTATATAATCCCGAAGTGATATGTTATGCTGGAAACCAGGGCTTGCATCCAACCAATCCTGTCTAAATTGATTCTGCAACTCAACTAAGGTAAGCTCTTGATTGGGTTATGCTTCTACTCTTGGTGGAAATATAGGCATAAGAGGCCTAGCTATGGCTGCCCCGTTGTTTTGAATGGCTGCCCCACGTTGACCTGCATCATTTCCTTGCCCCAAACTGTCTAATCTTTGTACCAACTGTGCGAGTTGTTGATTGGTCTCTTGAGCACGTTGGGCTGCTCTTTCTTGACCCCTAACCACTGCATCCAAGAGTTGCATCATACGATCTTCCTTACCAATATTTCTTTTAGCTTCTTCTCTTCTTTCACCCATGTTTTTTTCTTGGTACCTTCTTTGTCGGTCACTAATGCTCATAGTTTTGTATCACCCACTGGCTGGTAGGATGATTAGTGCTCTGATACCACTGTAATATACAACCCCAAATGTTTTTTTTTTCTGATTTGTCTAACTGCAGTTTGGTAGTTTTCTATGTTTGTTTTGCTTGTGATTCTCATGTGCCAATCATAATATAAGCATTTCAAAACATATATAACAGATTTGCAAATGATAACAATGGAAAGCTTGCTAGAAAGATAACAATCGGCCCGATTCTATAATCAGATTACAATAACATGTAATGTGCAGATTTACATAATGTTTTATCATAAATAATAATAAACTTCAGACTTGGGATAGTGAAGCAGACATCAAATACATAACCTCCCAGCATGCCACAAACAGCACCAAAGTTTGACCCCTATCACCTTACTTCCCCATGCCTAGGAAATCACTGTCAAGAGACCATAAATACCAGCAGTAGTAGCCTATATAGCAGCAGGCTAAAATCTGAAATCTTCACCCAGCAAAGGGCGCCCCTGGTGTGAGGTCGATTTGGCCTAGTAAATCCACAACTCCATCAAAAAATGCAAACTAATACTCATTGGAATTGCCTTGAGGAGAGCTATCAAATGATGCAATACCCATTTGGAAATCTCAAACTATTTTGAAGAAATGAACAAATAGCCAGATTCAAGTCCAAAGATGAAGTGCCTATAATAAGATAGAAACACACCAAAATCTCCTAGAAATCCATGCCAAATTGAAAGGATGCTAACTCAAGCCAAAACCCAACTGATGCAACCTCAAAAGAACTGAAATATCTTCATTCTCAAAGTCTGAAATACTGCAACTTGAAGTACAAATGTGATTTTCTGGATGAAATCACCCTTCTACCAACTACAACAGGTCTTGCACTGCCGAAACCAGTCCCGGATATCGAGGGTTTTCGTCCTCAACTTTGATTATTAGATCTCTTGGCAAAAAACCAACAACATCTCCTTAAGCAGCCAAAACATCCATTAGCAAATGAGAGGCAAAAAGTCACTTTATAGAAAGTGAGAGGGAAATTAGGGCAACTTTAGGTTTTGAATTATTTTCTCTCTAAAAGCCTTTTAATAATTTTGCTTTATACTTTAAAACATTATCAAATAATCTTCAAAGGGGTGTCCTGCTCATAATGAAACTATTTGCACTTTTGTAGCCTTCTAAAATGACTTAAAGTTATCACTTAGGCACCAAGGTACTTTTTTGATGACCACTTACCCCCTCACTTAAGTCATAAAGTTATTTTATAAAATAACTTAAGTGACTGATTAAAAACAACTATTAAATAATTCAACCTTAGGCTCTCCAACGCCACCTTAGAAATAACGCTACTGAAGACACAATGGGCTCGAGACCAGTTTCCCGAAATAGACTTACTATAAATAGCAATTGCTAAAAATGGTAAGTACTCACCAAACATCAATTTGTACAAAATTGAAGATCACTAAGATGTCCTGTTGCTTACTTAGAATAGTAAGCACTGCAAGTTGGCCATTGCTATAAATAGAAAGTCCCATTGAAACATCGAAAAAACCCCACAAAAGGATTGGCACAAGCAATAAAGCTCATCGGACTACTTCCACACATTGCCCAAACAAGAAACCCTACACTGCTCCGCTTGCCGGACCAATTACTAAATATAGCACTTACTAAAAATAGTAAGTGTGTCAGAACCAGACTAATCCAAAAGAGGACATAAAAAATGGGGACATTACACCTCCACGTTTAAGTTGCGGAATGTAATATCTTGCCTTTTGAATCCAAAACCTTGACTTGCTTTGTCTCATCCTTAACAGCATCGAAACTTGAGGGAACCTATCACATTTGAAACCTCAAGAGGAGTTTCCTTTCCAGCCAAAGATAGAAGAGAGTGAATAGAGGAAATTGACCTCTCTAGAGGAGCCTCTTGAGAATCGTCCCCAATCTCTTAATTTGGAACCATAGTGGTAGAAGTCATGGAAAAATTGTGAATCGTTGGGTTTCGTTCATGCACCCTCCACACAAAATTGCTGTTTTTTAATAAATTGTAGTCAATATATATTTCCCACATTATCTTAAAAAATAGAAAAAAAATTGTTGAAATTGCATATAGTTGCATGCTATTCATAGGGTTTGTTGATTTTCATCCACGAAATTCAAAATCTGGTGAATGTGAAAACAAACATAATAAATTGTATAAATTTTGTCCCCAAGTTCAGCTGTATTAATGCATATAATTTGTTTTACTTTTAAGGGTTTTTATTTTTCGTCCATGTGTGCTCCATCTCCTTTTGATCTGTTCTATTGTGTGGCCGTTGCTTTGCATGGGACTGTGGGTGAATGGGGCGAACTTCATCAGTACTAGTCTATTTATTTGTAACAGCAAGGGCAGGTTTCAATGTTCTTGGTTTTTGTGTTGGGCTTCAATGGCAATGGCTTCATGCACCTCCACACAAAATTGTTGTTTAATAAATTGTAGTCAATATATATATATTTCCCACATTATCTTAAAAATAGAAAAATTTGTTGAAATTGCATATAGTTGCATGTGCTATTCATAGGGTTTGTTGATCTTCATCCATGAAATTCAAAATCTGGTGAATGTGAAAACAAACATAATAAATTGTATAAATTTTGTCCCCAAGTTCAGCTGTATTAATGCATATAATTTGTTTTACTTTTAAGGGTTTTTATTTTTCGTCCATGTGTGCTCCATCTCCTTTTGATCTGTTCTATTGTGTGGCCGTTGCTTTGCATGGGACTGTGGGTGAATGGGGCGAACTTCATCAGTACTAGTCTATTTATCAGTAACAGCAAGGGCAGGTTTCAACATTCTTGGTTTTTGTGTTGGGCTTCAATGGCAATGGCTTCAATCAAAACCTGCAATATTTAATTTTAGATTTTAAGTTTTAAAGATAATGTTTGATTGAATAATTATAAATTATGATTAATATTAATATTTTTAATAGTTTTGAAATAAAGGAGGGGTTAAAATTTATTCAAGCAAGAAGAAATACAAAGAAGGGGCATCAAGCGGCCCTATCAAGATCCACTAAGTGATCCAACTGTTGAGACAAACCTATAGGTAATTGGTCTGTCACACAAATATTCCAGTTTTGCATCTGGTCAGAAGCCCATTTGGCCAGACAATCCACCACACCATTCCACTCCCTAGGGATGTGAGTAAAAGTAACAGACTCCAAAGAGTCACACAAATGAAGAATTTGGTTAACCACCAGCATCGACCTCTAGCTAACATCTTGAGAGTATTGATGGGTCAACAAATGCACCACCACCTGCGAGTCCGATTCACAGATGAGACGTCTCCAACCAAGAGCACAAGCATGCTTGATAGCATACAAAATAGTTAAAGCCTCCATCAAATTATTGGTATGATGAACTTTGAACACTGAAAAAAAGAAATGAACAATCCCCATGCTATCTCTGCCCACACCACCAATGCCAGCAGGACTAGGGTTACCACGCGAAGACCCGTCCGTATTGATTTTCAGACTGCCTGGCGGAGGAGGACTCCACCTCCCCACCCTATTGATCTTTCGAAGAGGGTGTCTACATCTCTTCCTCATGAGATTGCCATGTGGAGGCGGGAGATGGAGCCCAGTAAAACAATTAGCATTAGCAGGATCCACGGCCTCCGAAAGGTCACACTTTGCCGAAATTGTTTCCCCCAAAGAGTGAAGAATCTTCCACCACAGATGTTGGGACTCCAAAAAAATGTCTTGAAAGATTCGACGATTCCTCTCCAACTAGATATGCCAAAGAATAAAGGAAGGACCAAGCGCCCAAGCAACTTGAAGAAAGGAGGTTTTGACAGGGGCCTTTCTCCACCTATCAAAGAACTCAACCAAAGAGGTAGCATGCCAACAAGGTCGATTCCACACCTCCCACCACAAATGCCAAATATGTCTAGAAAAGGAACATTGGAAGAAGAGATGAGAGACACTCTCTTCACTCGCACGACATAACACACAGAATGAGGGGCCCTAAAAACCCTGCTTACATAAATTATCCCCAGTAATATACCTATTTTGTGCCACCAACCATAAGAAAAAAATGCATTTGGGCCAAGATAATTTGTACCAGATATGCTTCCACTAGGAAACCTGACTGTCCCCGAAATTCTGACGCACCAACTCACCATACCAGTAGAAACGAAAAACTTTCCAGAACAATCACTACTAGCCCAAGCCAGAACATCGTTCCCATCCAAGGTAGTGCAGTCACGAGACTCTAGAATGTGAGCCAATTCAGCCCTAGCCTCTGTAGAACCTCCAGGAGGCCATTCAGAAGGAAGTTTCCACCGATACCAGACAAACCACCCACCATCGAGAGCAATCTTATAATGAACAACAGTGTCCCAACCAGTAGCAGTAAAAATATCACAAAGGGGATGAAGGTGAGGATGAGAAGAGATAATAGAAGGATGACCATCCCACGAATTGAGCCAAAAAAGAGCTTGCAATCCCGAATGACATATCCAGAAGAGACTGTTCTTAATCAAGTGAGCTCCAAGTTTCAGGGTATTCCAAATCATAGAACCATTTCCATCCAAAGGAAAGTGAGGAACATCAAATACATTAGCATCCCTAAGATACTTAAGGGTGAGAATATAGGCCCAAAGTTGATCTTGGCTAGAGCACCGACGCCAATATAACTTAGCAGCAAGAGCTTGCCCATTCAAGATTTCAGATCTTAAGCCAAGGCCACCCTCTTCCTTAGGACGACACACAGTATCCCACTTCACCAAAATCCATCTTGTAGACGATAAGTTACCATTCCAGAGAAATTGGCGGGAATGAGCATCAAATTCCTGCAAAAAATACATAGGAGCAGCTTGATCAAAACACCTGTAGGTAGGAAGCGCTTGAATAACAGACTTCAAAAGAGTCAAGTGAGCAACAAAAGGTAACCATCGGTGAGTCCAATGATTCACCTTCTGGCGTAACTTGTCAAGCAGAATCTACCAGGAGGACCAGGGATGTCTACCGATGGTTAGAGGGATGCCCAAATAAACAAAGGGAAGAGTCCCAATCTAAAACTGCAAAATGTCAGTAATACGCCACTGAATGGCCAGAGGAGTGTTGAAGAAGAAAATAGAAGATTTATGCTCATTAACTTTCTGACCAGAAGCAGCAAGGTAAATATCCAAGGCATGTCGAAAGGACTCAACTTCCCTAAGACGAGCCAAACCCATAAGTGCAGTGTCATCCACGAATTGGAGATGTGAGAGTTGTGGTAAACCGTTACCCCATTTCCACCCATGAATCAGTCCTTGAGAGGCACAAAGCTTAAGAAAACGGCCCAAACCTTCAACCATAATAATAAATAGATAAGGGGAAAGAGGATCCCCTTGGCAAAGGCCCCTAGATGCAGAAAAAGGCTCAGAAGGTTTACCATTCATAATAACGGAAAACAAGGTAGAAGTAACACAACTCATGGTCCAACTCACCCACTCAAGACTAAAACCAAAAGCAAGGAGAATTTTTTGAAGAAAAATCCATTTGACTCTGTCGTAAGCCTTGGCGATGTCTAACTTGATGAACATAGATCTGGCTTTAGAAGTTTCCATAGAATGAATAACCTCAGATGCCACCACCACCCCATCAATACTTTGTTTACCAGCCACAAAACCACCTTGTTCCTCAGAGATCATCACAGGAAGACAATTTTTGAGCCTCTCAACAATCAACTTAGTGATAATCTTATAAACCACATTACAAAGAGCAATAGGTCAAAAAAATTCAAGCTTATCCGCACCTTCCTTCTTGGGTATGAGAATCAAGAAAGTAGAATTCATAGCCCTAAGCATCTGCTTACTATGAAGGGACTCCTGAACAACTTCCAATAGATCAAGATTGATGATATCCCAGAACTCCTGAAAAAACTCCACCGGGAAACCATCCGGACCAGGAGCTTTGCCTTTATTCATCCCAAACACAACCTCTTCCAGTTCCGACAATGAAATTGGACGAGTGAGAGAATCATTCATCGCATTGGTGATCAAAGAAGGAATGCAAGAGAGGACCACAGTCTCCTCCTCAGCAGCAAGGGGGGAATCTTCAACAAAAAGTTCAAAGTAAAACTGACGAGCCTCTCGAGACATAGCCACCCGAGAGGAAATCTGTTGACCATTGGAAGTGACCAGAGAAGAGATAAACCCCTTGTGACATCGAGCCTGCACCGAATGATGAAAAAAAGCAGTATTCCTATCCCCCTTCTGGAGCCAAACATTCTGAGCCTTCTATTTCCAAAAAAAATCTTCATGAAGCTCCCACTCCTCCACATTTCGCATTGCGTGGGAATCAACTCTTCCAAGAGTATCTGTGAAACCCCTATCATGGATTTGGCAGGTAACCACAACAAGACGGTCCAGAGCTTCCCTCTTCTTGGCCTGAAGGTGCCCAAAACAAAGCTTGTTCCATCTCTTAAGGTGATATTTAACATATTGGAGCTTCTTAACAAAGAAGTACATAGCTGTCCCGAAAGCCGGGCCACCCTCTCTCCACCACTTGGCCACTAAATCATACAACAAGGAATCCCGAAGCCACATGAGCTAAAATTTGAAGGGAGGATTCTTAGGAACATCCAGATAAGAAGCAAAAAATTTAATGGGCCAATGATCAGAACCTCACCAGTCCAAGATCTCCGAACCAGAAATCAAGTCCCCACCAACTGAAAAACAGGAAACCAAAAACTTATCCAACTGTTCAGAGATTGCTTCCTGACTACTCCTTCTATTGTTCCAAGTGAAAATCCCATTAGAGGGCTTTACATCAACTAAAGCGAGGGAATCCACCTGAGCATGAAAGAGATCTAAAGCAAGTCCTAACCTTGGAAAACCCCCTCTTTTCTCCTCCAAACTCAATACAAAATTAAAATCACCTCTGAATTTGACTTGCGCCCTCTTGAAGAATTGTCAGAAGGATCTTTCTTAAGGAGGCATTGGTTTAGACCCAACCCTAGAGAAGACCCCTTACTTGGATTAGAAGCTAACACCTCCCTAGCTAGGTCAGCCAACACAATATCATCTTGCCTTTGATCATTTAAAGCATTTTGTGGAGCCAGAACTTCCAAAAACTCCTGGCTAGAATCAGGAACTGACACAACCACCATATCCACATAAGCAACCATAGGAGTGATAGAAGGTGGAATTCCCTCTTCTAGGGCAGTGGTATCCAACACTTCAAAGTGGTTAAAACCCTCATCAACTTGGCGATCCTTGAAAGATCGCTTCAGGCCCCGAACCTTAGCCTTTGATTGTACTGGCATAAAACCATCCTTATCCTTGCTCGCAACACCTTCCTTCATTGGAGCTTTCCCCTTGTCCGTAGCACCCACCGGCCGATCCGAAGGAGAAGGGGAATTAGTGGGGCGAGAATCTTTATGAACCTTAGGGAAATGTTGCTAAAGATGGCCATGCTCATGGCAGAGCTGACATCGGAAAGGGAGAGATTCATAATCTAACTGCTGAATCCAGGATGAAGAGCCCAAACAAATCTCCAATGAATCCGGGAGAGGGTTATTCAGATCCACCTCCACACAAATGCATGCAAAAGTAATCACCTTTCTGTCAAGGGTTTGTTGGGCAACTACAACAGGCTTACCCAAGAGAGCAGTAATTCGTTGCAAAATATATTCCCTCCAAAACTCCAAAGGAAGCCGCGGTAGCTGAACCCAAACAGGAACCCAAGAAGGAAACTCTTCAGCTGAATTGAAACCCATGTGCCAGGGTTTAATAAAAATTCCAACATGATTATAGAAATTCGGGCCCCCTTCAAATACCCGATTCCGATCAACCATATTGGAGAATACCACCATAAAATAACTGTTAGCAACAAGCATAATCTCCATATCTCCTTCGATCTGCCATGATCGCTTGATCCAAGCTTCCAAAGCAGACAAAGGAATCCATATCCCAAGAAACTTGCAAATGAGGGCATGGCGGCTCCAATACGAGACATCTTCAACAACTGATTCAGGAGAAAGAACCGGAACCGGGCGATCTTGACTCCAAGGCCAACATCCATTCATTTTCTTCAACTTTGAACCCTCACTAGCATAGTACGTCTCTGATCGTTGCACATGCAAGCCTGAAGAAGAGCCGTTAGAGGCTTTAGCTTCACCAACAACCACCAAATTGGAGGCCATCGAAATTCCTGCCATGCAAAACTTCCACCCAAACCAACAAAAAACCCCAGACTCCCACAAAAACCACCAACCCCCAAACCCGACACCCAAAACCCCAAACCGTCTGCAGCCCAGCAAACACCCCCATATTCTCACCAAACGCCACTCCAAGAACACTAATTCCTACAATTTCAAGTTAATAAAGGTACCAAGAGCTCCAAGCACGGAAGGACGCTGCCCCTAGCCCGTAGGAGTTGCAACCCTTGAAGAAAAGTCCCATTAGTTTATAATGTATTATTAAATTTAATTTTTTTAAAGATTTAATAATAAATTTAATAATTAATTAATTTTTTAAGGGGTAAACGTTTTTGACCTGGAGCTGTGAATCGGTGAGGTCACAAATGGGGGACCTCATCCCCAATATAAACATTCAATGATAACACCCCAGTGGGGTTTGTACCTTGATGGCAAGAACAACAACACCATAACTTAACCATCACACTATGCCACTATTGGCTTATAATTAATTTAAAATTATTAATATTTAATGTTAATTAGCATTTGGTATAAGTAATTAATTTTTTTATATATTTATAATATTCAAACTTAAAACACAATTTTTTTTATCCTGAATTTTATCACTTCACAAATTCTTTCTGAATTTTTTCTTTGCCGAAATGAACCTTGTGACATAGGTTGTGTGTTATAGTTTTTTTGGATTGTTTTTAGTTGATTTTGATTTTAATAGGCATATTTTTTTGGCCCATATAAGGTTTTAAGTTTTTAACCTATATTACAAGATTCTTTGTAGAGATAATAGACGAATTGGATAAAGCCACGTTCTGTGTTTCATGGGCTAAACCCTCATTTTTATTTGCTTTCTATGTCTCTATGCTATTAAGATAACTTTAAATTTTAAAAAACAGTAGGTTTTTCTTTTTTTGTTTTGCTTCTAATGAAAATCCAAATGTATACCAATTAATTCCCAATTTTTTTTGATTATATTCGTATACTTTTGATTTGTTGATTTTTTCCCCAAAAACTATATGCTACTATGTCTGGACAATCAGGTGGTGATGATTAGGTGGTGATGAGATTTTAGCATCATCCCACCAAGTGGGTTCAAAGATGCATCATACTTTTTCCTCCTTGTTTTAGAAACAAGCTGCTTGAAGCTCTTTTTGACACAACAGGAGGCTTGATGCTCTAGTGAAAAGCAACATCTTTGGTGGAAAGTGATTTTTTTTATAATCTACTATTGTCTCTAACTTCTATCTCCACTCCTAAGGAGGATTTGAGCTGGAACTGGAAGACCTTTGAAGATGTCCATCTCCACATGTATCTGTGCAAAGCTGTGCATGCTTTGTGACCAATCTCACCAGAGACAATTTTTTCAAGAGCATTCCCAATTGCCACAAAACCAAAACACCCTCAAAATTTCGAAGGTCTTACCCAAATATAAGGGATTGATGCACAGAAAACTGTCCCTCAAATCCTATGTTTCAAATTTTAAGACAAGCTCTTTATCCCTTAAGAAATCAAACTCAAGAATAAAAAGGCTTGAGCATAGGGATAAATATAGATTTCATCCTCCAAAAACTGTTTCCACTTTGCAGCAATTCAGTCATGTAATTCAGAAAGCTTGGGCTACAGCTTTGTGAATCTGCAAATAATTGCATGCTCTAGCAAATGTGCTTCTCGCTCAACCATCTCACCATCTATATTGATTTTAGGGATAAAGTCAAATTTGCACAAAGAAAAAAGAGTAAATTCTAGAGTTGCTGATGTGTTGTGCAGAGATGCTTCACCCTCTCTGTTTACTATCACCTAAATCCTTAGGAGAAGAATGGTCTGTCTTAGAAGCCAATGGAATCTGCAGAGTAGTCCAGCACATGAAACCTCTTTTCCATCTGTAGCACCCGTTTTATGTGTATATTGAGCCCTAGACTTGGGCAAAGATGCTGAAGAGTTGCTTTCATCAATCAATTAAACTTGTTCATTCCTGTTTGCAAGTGGATTTCAAGGAGAGTGACAAAAGGCTAAGGATTGCATTGCGAGCTTGCAGAGGTGAAAATTAATAAAAATTATACTGTACATGCACATTAGTACTTGGATTTATTCTGCGTACTCTTAGTGTGACTTTTTATAATTATGCATTTAATTATGTAAAGTCAAGAATATCCCAATTATTTTGTGGGTTTAGTTGGACTAGATATTTCCATCTTAGTTTGGAACTTTCCTTAATAGCTAAGTTACCAGGTTCCTTGGATTTTGCTCTCATGCCCACTTCGGGAGCATTTGGGTACAGGAGCGGCCTGGGGAGCTGCTGGGAGTGCCTAGGGAGCAGTTGGGAGCGGCAGGGTTCTCTGTGGGTTCCATTAACTACAATTTATTGAAACTTAATTAACCTTTTCAACCTATTTTAATTTCTGTTTTGTGTATAAACAGGAAAATGTGCCTTCATTTATGAGTGGATGTTAAATGATCCTTATGCTAACTATTTTTAAGTTTTAACTATCCCTTCCATTTTTTCTTGAGTGCAATATTAATTACCTCGTATTCATTATACCTTTTTTTCTACTTTCCAACCATATGTATGTGCTTGAATTTTCTTTGCTACACAACCCAACAAAGCATCTGGACCTTAAACTAGTGTCTAGTAGAGTTTTCTGTTGAATCATAACACTGGATGTTTCAACTTAAAGCAGCAGATATGATTTTAGCATTTGATAGACATCTTGATGATTGATGATTGATGAAGTATAATACTATCAAATGTATTTACAATTCTATATATTTTTAATTTTTTTGCATATATATAATACAGCCGTACCCAAATGTACCGTGCCCAAGGAATTTTTTTTGCTGTATTGGTGTACCCATATTCTGGACCTGTACTTGATCCCGTACCAGAATTGCCAACTTAGCTTAATAGGATTCTAGCTTTCTTTCTTAGCTTTACTTAGAGAATCTTTCTTTGGACTAGTTCCATTTTGATCCTAGTGCGACTTTCCTGGATAAAGACATCTAACTTTAAACCAAATATATCTTCATCTCATTTTTTTAATCTATATAAACATGCACACTATGGCACTTGAGTTAACACTTAACGGTTCAGGAGAAAGAGTAATTCAACAACATTGTATGCATGTCTTTGTAGAAGAATCCATACGTTTATGTTGTATTGTTTCCCTATTGGTATTTCGGAGCACATCATAATCTTGGCATGATTCTCTTACTCTTTTTTATTGTAAGTGTGATACAAAATGTCATACAGTTGCTTCCTGGTTTCAAAAAGTCTACTAGATATCAGCTATTATGTTACAAGACATTGCTATATAAATCAGCAGGTATGCTTGCATGTAAACATTGTACAAGTAGAAATCGACAGGTATGCACCCCTATGAAGGAAGAGACTAAACTTTAACAAGACAAGAACAATGTGAAACAGTATTATTGGGCATTATTGGCTATGCGCAAAGGTCATGAATATACATTGATATATAAAATAAAATAAAATCAGTTGTTTGGTATTCTGGAGAGGGCCTATAGCCCTGTTTGAGGTGTTGTTTCTGCACTTCACTGAAGTTGCTTATCCTTGAAGTTTACTCCTCTATGTGTGGGAGATGCTTGTTAAGCAACTTTTGTGTTCCTGATTTGGTGGTCAATGTTTTTGTTGGGGTGGTTTGGAGGAGTAGAGGGTATTGTTAAAGCCCCAGCCTTTATACTTTGTTTTGGGCTGCATTCAAAAGTGGCAACCATCGACCTCTATTTATTTTTTCTAGCTTTTCTTCCTCCTCCGGATTAATGGGTTGGGGATCCAAGCAAGCCAAGACAATTGCCCCCAGTAATAGTGAGATCAGGTCGATTCCGCAAGGCTTTTCAAGCATTTATGTTTGATGTTCCCAGTTCCATCAGAACACTTAAAGATTTCTTGGACATGGACTTATTATCAGATTTCAAAATGGGAATAGCTTCAGCATATAGGATATCTATTGTGCATGCTACATCCTTTCTATTTTATTTCCTGCCTTCTGGCCAATCCTAATGACACAGATGCTTTACCATCCAACCTTGGATTTGCTTATCTGTAAGGAGACCTGTTAGTTTGCTGGTCAGTTTCTTAGTTAGAGATTCTGGATGCCATTAACTTATTTGAATTCCAAATATACAGGTTTGAGGAGGTCAATAATGAGAGCAACTAGAAATGTCTAGTGTGTAAATGACCAAATGTTAGACGGAACTCTGAAGTTTGAAACAATATCCTATCCTCAACCTCAAGAGTGTAGTCATGTTAAGGTGGGGACATTATTGTTCGAGTGCTTGAACTTGATCTCTGCCTTATGATTGGGTGAGCGCTTTCCCAATGGCTGTATTCGTCATTCATGCCTAAATTTCTGGAAGCTGTTACGATTTTTTGTAGTGAGGACTATATATTTGAGACTTTGGATGGCACATCTGATTTTCATTTGGTAGCTGTTGACCTCAAAAGCTGACGCTCAGGAGATTCAGTCCTTGGGAAGTTCTGAGAACGTGGGACCGTTTGCTATCCACAGAACAACATCCGGGATTTTAGAAGCTGAATCTTCACTTTAACTAATGGGGTGAGGAAAGGGGAAGAAATGAAATAAAATGCATAAGTAACTATTCTAAGGCGATTCGCCATAACGTGTTAATTTCACTTTATCTAATGGGGGGAGGAAAGGGGAAGAAATGAAATAAAATGCATAAGTAACTATTCTAAGGCGATGCGCCATAACGTGTTAATAGTATTGCCCATCAAATAGCATATCATAATTTCAACCTTGTGATGCTTTACAAAAATTTGAAAGAGTGCTAACATGATCCAAAACTCTGCATATGTGAAACTGAAACTATGAAAGTTGGCTATAATAATCAACCACTACAATCTCTCAATGAAAACTCAGGGTGTATTTATATTTAGATAGAGAAAATAAAACGCACAATAGAGGCCAATAGAGCACAAAATTATGCATTCAGTCTTTTTCATGCAACACTAACTGCTAAGGTTTGAGAAATTAAAAAAATCAATTATTATCCTTCTAAGTCTTTTCGTGAAAGATGATGAACAACAACCAAAACAACGCTACACAGGGCTTAAATAAAAGAACATCCTCCCTCCTGATGAGAACCGCAACAACAAAAAACATTCCCCACTACCACGCCCGTGAGTCTCGCCATCATGGCGACGGTTGAAACGGCTTGACTAGGCAATCATAAGCAACCCCCAAAGGGGGTGATGATGCCATCTGTTCCTCCACGGTCTCTCCTTGCAATCGCCCATGAGCCTCATTATTAAGAGCCGGTGATGGGCATTCATTCCTTAGGATGCACACGGGCTTACCATGCGTTGACCTCCACCATTGTCTGTAGTGGACCTGCCAAAAATCTCGACCAATTGCACATCATATATTACTTGCGATGCCTAGAAGCCCCTTTGGGCTATGCTAGCTTGACACATGACTTAGGGAAAACTGAGTGCTTGATAAAACACAAACACCACTCAATCTTCTTAGTTGGTGTGCGAAGCCACCACGTGGCAGCCCACCGCATTCTGTTATAAGCATAGTCCCCGAATTTGGTAGTAGTTGTGCGGCTTTGACATGTGGCTTTCCTTTGTGCAAAAAATGAACTTAAGCACAAAAAACAATGGCAGCTCGAAAGAAAAAGCATTATTTCCAATAATGCCTTGGAAAAAGACCCTTCACAAAACAAGGGTGCAGTAGACAAAGTCTACAACTTTTGGCGACTCTTGGGGAACTTTGCTTGTGGAGTTGAGAACCTAGAATTTCGGTCCCGCATGCAAAACATTTAAAAAAACAAGAGGGTAGATCTGCTGCACTTAGAGCTTTTGAAGAGCGGATTGCATAGACACCTATTCTTCCTCAGATGGTTGCACCTTTTTCTTTAGCGCTTTGGAAACTTTATCCAGAGTGATCATTTCTTTAAAAGATAAATTATTTACGGTCTCTGCAACAACCTTCATATGATACTCCAGTTGGGCGAGTGGCAATAAAACCCCTTCCACCTCGACAATACTTGGGGATTGACTGAGGCCTTGAAAAGCGGTCTGGTCCTGTTGTTTCCCTTCCAATATCTGCCTCATCTGATCTTTTGACATGATGGTATTATCTAGAAGGAAAGGGAAAGGAAGTTCTAATTGGACAAGTTGCCCGATGTGCTCCTTCATACCTGCGATTGTTTGATCTAAAGCATCTAAAAATGCTTTACATTTGAGGGCTGCCTTGTTAACCCCTTCCACCTCGGCAATGGTTGGGGATTGATTGATTGAGGCCTTGAAAAGCGGTCTTGTCCTGTTGTTTCCCTTCCAATATCTGCCTCATTTTATCTTTTGACATGATGGTATTATTTGGAAGGAAAGGGAAAGGAAGTTCTAAGTGGACAAGTTGCCCGATGTACTCCTTCATACCTACGATTGTTTGATCTAAAGCGTCTAAACATGCTTTACATTTGAGGGCTGCCTTGTTACAACTGAGAATTTCATTGGCCTTTTCGGCCAATTATCTCTTTTTATCCACTCCCGCAGTAATCAAGGCATCGTTAGTCGGATTGCATAATTTTTGAATCAACATTTGGGTGCTTGCGACTTTTGGAGTGATAGAGGAAAGCATTTGCTCCACCACGACACTGATTTCCGCACTCGCCTCCTGGGAATCCGCAATAAACTTGAGCACAGGTTTCAAATAAGCAGCTATGCCCTTGATTCTCTCCCAATGTGATGTATAAAGCTGCCCGATCATGGGAAGAATACTAATTTGTTACAAGTTGCGGGACAACTCGTCTTTCAATTGTTGGAGCCGTTGATTTTTGCTTTGAACTTCTTGTTGGAGTCGTTCTTGTTGGTTCCTTTGTCCTGTGATGTCGTAAATTATCTATGATTGCGCTGGCAGGGGTCCCTCTGGTCTCTCCTCGGGTTGCTTTTCTATCAGAGCCTCCTTATGGATATGGCTTGAATCGGTTGGCGAGGAATACTCTGGATGGGCCTCATCCCAACATTTTTCAAATTGTCCATTTGTCGGGACAACTTATATTTTGCATTTAAAATGTCATTTTCTTGGTGGTAAACCCAAAAATCCGCGATGTTCTCTTTTTCACAATCCTCGCTATCGAGTTTGAGTCGGAGACCTTTGGACATTTTTAATGAGGGATCAAATCCTGCTTAGGCAAGTAGAAGGAAGGCCACAGGGGTTTTTGTGGACCTGCATCTCTCTCCAAATCAATGTAAATAGATGGCTCATCGCTGTTCGGAGACTTGCGGGCCTCCTAGAATGGGCATGACTCATAGATGAATTGCGGGGTAACCTTCAGGTCCACCGTACAACCATTGGGGTCATAGTTCCATCAATCACATGTTACATCTAACCCCAACTCTGCGAGCTTCATGGTAAGAAAGTACTTTACTTGCCTTTTCTTCATTGATATCCCTCCCTTCGTGAACGGGAGTTTGTGGATGGCCTTTTTCTTCCGGTCAAATCCATACTCAGAATCAACAATGCTCAGTTGTCGTTCGACACCAGAATCCTATCTGTGAAATATGCAGGGAGCCTAAACAATTCCCCCTCGAATCTGTGTACTGGGAGCAAAGAGAAATGAGCACCAAAGAACCAATCACATGGTGGCTTTTGATTCTTTAGCAAGCTCATCTGGTGGTCCGTGATTCAGAAAGTAATCTTTTCAAGGCATAGGTCTATTAGGGCAGGAGTCAAGAATGACTTGGAAAACTCATAATAGTCATATGTGATCGATAGAAGATGGGTCCACGCAGACATTGGGATTCTCTTGGGAACTGGGGAAGAATCTATGATTTCCAAAGCCATATACAAACTGAAGAAGTCCTCATTTTGAGAAAGTAGTAGATGGGCTAAGAAAGATGAGTACTTGAATTTTTGCTCATGCTTGTACGCTTCCAATTGGTGGCGCATGTTATCTACAATTACATCTGCAAAGTCCATCTTGAAATTATGTTGCTTTCCTGCTTTCTTAAGAGGAAAGCTATTTCCAATTGGAATTCATAAACATGGTCATCTTTATCTAGGCCGAAATTAAAAGCGAGCCTAGAGAATACATCCTGCATATCTTGATGAAAGGTCTTATGAGCGATTGGAATCTTGGGCATTTGGGTTTCATTTCGGTCTCTCCCAAGCTCATAATTGAGAAACCTGAGCTGGGAATTTCTTGTCAGCCATAACTTTTCCATCCTCTTTAGCGAATAGTCTTCTACAAAAGGATCATGAGGGATGCAAAGCATGTCTTGGATAGTCACGACGTTGATTGCGAGCTTAAGGTGGTTTCCTACCAAAGTTCCACTAGCGGGGTTGTACAAGTGGGCACATGCGGCCACTAATTTTGGGCAGGGGTGCACCAGTGGCACCATGTATTGAGCTAGTGTCAAAGACCAGATCCTAAACCTGAGAGAGTTGAACTCCCTGTTTTCTGCTCTCTGAATCATCCTAGCATGTGTGCCTTCATAGAGGTTCTTGGGATTTCTGTTTAGCTTAGGCTCATAAATTTCATCGTCGAAATTCAACACCAATGAAGGGGCATTCTATAATGCCCCTTTTTCATGGTTTTGGTATTGATTTTCTTAGACTTTGTCGGCATAGGAGTCGAGGCGTATGATCTACTATCAAGGAAAGATTCTTGTGTTACTGCTTGCTCTTGACTAGTGCCAAAAGTTGATTCTACTGGGTCCATGGTTTCTTTCTCTCTAGATTTCTGATTCTACTTCATTGCTTGGTGACCCGAACAATTCCCTGGGCACAACAGTTGCTTCTTCTTTTCTCTTCGACTTTGAAAATACTTCACCAATTCTTTTTCAGCTGTTTGAATTAAGCAAAGAGGCTTGCTAAAACAACACTCTATTGACCACCATCATGTCAAATCGTGCGAATTTAATTCATTCTCTTGAAAATCACACCCCTTAATGGAAAGAAGTAAGAGCAACTCATCACATCGTCTTTTTGGGAACCTCGACTGGCGTGTGTTTATTAAAAGGTACCCTGATCGCTTTTCGCATTAAATTCAACCCCAAAGGGGGGCGTTGAGAGTAATTTATCAAGATAGACTCAGAAGGAACACCAAGGACAACAAAACGCTTAGCAAGGAGACTGAAAAACATGTGCAAACAACACTTATTGAAAGGAAAGCGCACACAAAAACTTATTTACAAAGTAATCCCCAAAGGACCAACAATTGATTAAAATGCTTTAAATAGATTCCATTTACTAGAATCTCTAAAGCATTTCCTTTGAGTTCCTCAAGATTGAAAGCGTTGCTCTCTCTGCATCTGATGATACGAAAAGGCCCCTTCCACAACGAGTTGAACTTGGCATGTTGACCTAGCCTTGAGGCTCGCTCATCATACTTCAGGAGCAGATCCCCTTCTTGAAAGTTAGGGTTTGAAGCTTTTTGGTCGAACCATTTCTTCACTACTCTTTGTCGGCTTATCATAGCCTCATGAGCCTTTTCTTGGGCTTCTTGCACCTTGACCAACTCAGCCTTCCTTATTTCCATAGCTCCATTCTCCTTTATTTTGGTGGATTTGAGCAGTTGTAATGTAGGAATTTCCATGGAGATTGGCAAAATAACCTCCTTTCTATAAACCAACTCATATGGTGACATCTTTAGGATTTTCTTTGGGGTGGTCTTATCAGCCCAAAGTGCTGTTTTAAAATGCTTATGCCATTCTCTTTGATGATCTGCGCGAATCCGCTTGATCAACCTGATCAAATTCTTATTTGTGGACTGCTAGTCCATTGCCTTGCAGATAATAATTGGAGGTCTTCAGAAAGATTCCATGTTTTAATGCAAACTTAGACATCCTTGCCTTGAGGAAGGCTCTTGCATTGTCTGATATTATGGTTTTCGAGGGGTCGAACCTCATTACTAACTCCTTCAAGAAGCCAAGGATTTCATTTTCCATAGCACCTTTTAAAGGGACCTCCTTCAACCTTCTGGTGAAGTAATCCATGGCAGTGAGGATCCATTTGTGACCTGTGCTAGATGTCAGATTGATCATTCCAATGAAATCCAGACCCTATTGTGCAAAATGCTCGTTGATCACGATCGGACTAAAAGGCATAGCTGAATTTTTACGTTTGCCAACAAAAAATTGGCATTGCGGACATTTTCTAACCAGATTATGGCAATCTGTGAATAGGGTTGGCCAATAGTATCCCTCACACATGATTTTTATTGCAGTTGTTTCGGTTAAGAAGTGACCACCTGCGGGAGAGTTGTGAAATTCCTGCATAAGTTTGTCGGCTTGATGCCTTTCCACGCATTTGAGTACTCCGCAAGAGTTTCTTTTGAAAATAATTCCCTCCACCAGTGCATATTTTGCCCCTTTCAATCTATAGAATCTTCTTTTATGAGCTGGGAGGCTTGCTAAGTTCTTACCAGTTACCATGAATTGGGTTCTATCATTGACCCAAGATTCTGTGGCTTCAAGCGGGTTCATTAGAATTACCTTGGTACATTCTTCCTCAATCAGGGATTCAACTTCTTTAGCTAGATATTCACATAGTCCTCTCCCTCTAATTACTTTTGTTGGCCTGCCCCCTATATCATGTTCTAGAATCTTGGTGATCTAGTTTGCTCTTTTATCTGTGATCTCACCCTCCATGATGTATTCCCTCATGCTAGAATGAGCCACGTAAACCATTATTTTCCTCCCTGACACTAGGTGTCTGAATTTCTTGAGACCTTTCACAATGGCGAACGCTTGTTTTTCAACAAAGTTATACTTGGTCTCGTACCCTCACAGAGTCCTTGAATGGAAGGCAATTGGATGTTCTCCCTTTTCTCCTTCATCCTTTTGTGTAAGCACCGTTGCGATGCTATGTTCACCTCCATAGACATACATGATGAAGTCCTTGGAGAAGTCAGGGTTAACCAGCACCGGGGCGGTAGAGATCGCTTCCTTTATCTTTTCAAATGCGGTCCTGCCCTCGAGGGTCCATTTAAAAGCCGAGTCCTCCTTTAGCATAAGATTGATAGGCTTGACTAGCTCGACAAAGTCAGAGATAAATCTACTGACGAAATTGATTTTACCCAAGAAAGATTGGACTCCTTTCTTATTCACCGGCAAGGGCAATTCCTTGATAGCCTTTATTCTTTTAGGGTCTACGGAAATCCCTTCCTTAGAAACCACATATCCAAGCAGTTTGTCTTGCGGGACTCCATAAACATATTTCTTGGGGTTCAAAGACACCTCGAACTCTTGGCACCTTTGGAAAACCTTCTCCAAATGGTCAAAATGGTCCTCCTTGGACTTAGAGAACACTATAAGGTCATTCAGATATATAAGGATGATCAAATTAATCAATTCCTTGAAAGCAATATCCATTGCCTGTTGAAAAGTGGCCTCTGCATTCGAAAGACCGAACAACATCTTGGCATATGCAAAATGTTCTCCATTTAGTAGTAAAAGTAGTTTTGTGCTGGTCTCCCTCTTTCACCCACACTTGATTGTATTCAGAGAAACCATCTAGTAGAGAGAGACATTTGTGGCCCTGCCACAGTTTGTAGGATTTGCTCCATGGAAGGAGGGGATAGTGATCTTTCAGAGATGCTCTATTCAAATCTCTAAAATCCACACAATGTCTAATATTGCCATTCTTCTTTCGGATAGGAACCAAATTGGACACCTAGGTAGAATGCTTAATCGGATATATGAGCCTGGAATCTATAAGCTTCCTCAATTCCTGGGCTACGAGAGAATCTATTTTCGGGTTGATCGGCCTCTTTTTTTGGCGGGTCGGTTTAGCTCCTTAAGTTAGGTCTATAGTGTGCTAGATCACACTGGGATCATAACCATTTAGGTCATTATAAGTCCACACCATGACTTTATCATACTCGCTACAAAAGGATATCAACCTTTCCTTATCCTTTTGAGGAACATCTTTTCCAACTTTTAGTTTCCCACCTCCTCCAACGTCTAGATCAGAGTAGTCGCTTTTGTTTGTGACGAACTTTCTTTTGTCATTTCTGGCATCGTCAGAATCAAAAAGATTTTCTAGAGTGATTAAACCCTTCAAAAGCTTGTTGGTTTTGAGCTGAATAATTTGATCTTCATAAGCCTCTTCAATTTTGGGCTGCAATTGGTCTGCAAATTCACCAGAGTGTTGAATAAATGTGGTGATCTGAGCATCACTCTCAAAGACTTGCCAGTTTTGGTCATTATCAGGGATGGCTGGTCTTATGACCACCCGCATGGCATGTTTGTTTGACATCAGGCCTGTTATCGGGTCAATGTAATGTCCCCTATTGATTCATCTAAAAGTTTTGTCTTTTAGTCTTCTAAATTAAGATATTCAGTAGATTCAGAGTTAATAATTTTAATGCTAAATTCTCAATCCTATTAAGAGCTACTTCCGAAGGCTAATAATGGCTTGATTATCAGATTATATATATATAATGTTTTAAATGATCTGCTCTTAAGTATATATATATTACTCATAAATTGTTCCCCTAATTATATATTTTAATCTATAAATCTCTACAGTGT